>PVJS01024203.1:0-28887 GCA_004027185.1 Glis glis
AGAGAGAGAGCTGAGACTGGCCGTGAACCCGGATCCTCCGGTCTCCGCCTCCCAAAGTACTGGGATTACAAGTGTGCACCACCACCCACCACTCCCGGCTTGCATTTTCATATTTTATTGTGATTTTATGTGATTAAATATTTTGAAAATTAGCACAAATATAAAAACAATATTTCTATATGTTGATGATTTTTGTTTTTATTCCTAGAGTTTCAAAAATTTAATTAAAGAATTTTGGACTAATATCACATCATACCAGGATACCTTTTCTGATCTTATTTTAAAAAATTAAGTGATGTAAAAAGGAATTTGAGGCTTCTTCAAGGGAGAATCTTCTCAAGAAGAGCAATTAGATTTCTCTCTGTTTTTAATTTACATGCAAAATTTACATTTCATAATTGCTTTCAAGAGAAGAGGCTCACTATGGTAAGTCTGTTTCTTGATCTCCTTCCTCCCACAAAACATGTTATTATATTTATTTAGGCAGATAAGAGAAAAATTAATGGTGTTGCCAAGAATGTTGACACAGGAATTTCTTATGTAGTTACATATCATGTACAACATAACATTAGTCATCTTATAATTAACAGCAGAAATTAAGAAAAATCTTTTGCCAGTACCCTATATTTTCTGGCAATTGTGGCATGCTTTACAGACACATAAGTAAACTTTGACTTAATAGTAGCAAACTTTCCCCTTCTTAGATTACTGTGCACATAAGAACCAACATTGTACAATATTTTACTTTCTTTTTGTTCCAGGGGCTTGTTCATTGTAAATTGTTCCTCTTCATTCTTCTTAAAAATGTAGCGTCTTCGGCCCACCATCTAGATTAGCTTTTTTTGGTAGGAAATCTATTCTGCCCTCCTGGTTTAGTTTATTTTGGTAGAAGCGTGCTGGTAGCAAACTTTGATATTTATGAGAATTTCTTGATAGAAATAAGATTTATTTTAATAAAACTGAATTTAAAATATTTTACATTTACTAGCAAGGAGATTTCTATTTAAACTTGTGTCACAGTTTTCAACTGTTAATGGATTTATTTTATGTCATTAAACCATAGCAACACATTATACATACAAAATCTTGCTGAAATATCTAATATCACTAAATATTATCTTAACATAAAAATATAATAGCAAGATTATCTCTAAACATAATATTATATTTATAAAAGTTGGGGGAGGCCAGGCTTTGTGGCACACACCTTCAATTCTAGTAAATAAAAAGTGGGGGAGGTATGTTTTTGTATTACCTTATAATACAGTCTCTAATAAAATGAGAGGATTAAACATGAATGTATGAAAATGTGAGAGTGTATTTAAAATTTTAATATCTACTTTTATATAAAACTAATAATTTCATAGGATTGTAAGACAAAGAAAAGCAAAGGAGTAAAAGAAATCTGTGAAGCCAGGCATGGTGGTGCATGCCTGTAATCCTAGTCCTCAGGAGGATTGCAGATTCAAAGCCAGCCTCAGCAACATAGTGAGACTCTCAGCAGCCTAGTGAAATCTTGTTCTAAAATAAATAAATAAATAAATAAAAAGGGCCTGGGGTATAGCCCAGAGGTAGAATGTCACTGGGCTCAATAGTCCCCAGTACAAAAAAAAGAAATAAAATAAAATTTGTGAAACATTCTTCATAAGTTGCTCTCTCCCTCTTCAGATGACCCTCATTCTCCCTTGAATGTGTGTCCACCACTTTACTAAATAAACCTTTGTTTTTTTTCTCTGGAAAAAAACTCCTGGATATTAGAAATGGAACAAGAATTTTTTAATTTATTTCATTAGGACTGAGTTTTCCCAGATATTTTCTATTGTTTTTATTCAGTAAATAATCTGTCATTTGACTTGGAAAGACTGGTGTGGAATGTTATATAAATAAAGGATTACTTCTACATGTTAAGAGAAGAGTGGTTTAAATTCAAGCAGTGAAAAGCCCCACAGGCTATGTTCATTCCAAATTGGAGAACTCCAGGAAAGGTTTCTAAGTCAGAGCTATATGTGAGTCCATTTCAGTCTCTGCCTCCCCAGGGAAGACCTGGGGGCAACCCCTTGATGGAGGAAAAGGAAGTCACTGTCACGTGGTCAATGGACACTCCTAGTTCCCTAAGCAAGTATCAGTACCCCCTTTGTTATTGGACTGAAGAATAAAAAGAGGAAGTTTTACACTTCATTTGGATGGAGAAAATATCATAATAAATAAGTTACTTTGTGGGGGTAAGGGAGAAGACAAAATTATTTGAGTAAGAAGGTATTAAACCTGGTCTGCTATACTAACTTCATTTACACATATATTAAAAGCCAAAAATTTAATCTCTGCCTTCATAATATGTACATTCAAGGAAAAAGATAAGCCTAAATAAAATAATTATTCAAGTTTAAAATTGGACAGACTGTAGGGGAAAATGCTACACATTTTAAAAGTTAACTGGGTACAGTGGCGTGTGCCTATAATCCCAATAATTGGGAGGCTGATACAGGAGGACCACAGGTTCAAGGCCAGTCTCAGCAGCTTAGTGAGACCCTCAGCAGCTTAGCAAGACCCTATTTCAAGATAAAAAATAAAAAGGCCTGTGAGTATAGCTCAGAGGTAGAACACCCCGGGGGTTCAATCTCCAGTACCAGAAAATAAAAAAAATTAAAATAAAATGTATACTATATTCACACACACACACACACACACACATATATATATATATATATATATATATATATATATCATCTACATGTGAAAAGTAAATGTATCCACTATCATACAAAATTTTTTCTTGGTCTCCAGGTTTCACTTACTTGAAATATATTCACAAAGTCTTGAACAAAGGAAACTCTTTTCCTCATTTTTAGTGAAAATTAGGCATTAGAAAGTACAATATGTGTAATGTCAACTATTTTTCTTCTGTTATGTGTAATTAAGCCAAACATATACTCTATCAATCAATCAGGTAAGATTGGGAGGAGCTGATCTCAGCAAGATCCTCTTTCCAGTCCATCATCATTTACTGTAAATAGGAGTCCGCTATGATTGTGCAACACACTGTGTATGCAGAGCAGGGCTGTCCCACTGTGCTTTTGTATGACTTCACTTGCAAAGGGTAAAAAAACTTATCCTCTACCTACTAATATCACTCTTAGTATTCGGCACTGTGCAGTCTTGCAGATTCTGGAACTAGGAATGAATGTTTTAGTAAAAACAGAAAATAAAAACTGGCTTTCAATTTTGTCAGATGTGAAAAATGAGATTATTGATCTATAAAGTGGAAAAATAATTCAATATTAATGTCCAAATTAATACTCTGAAATTAGATCAAATATTATGTTCAAGTACTAATTATGTTCAAATGAAATTTGCCCTGTGATAAGCTAATACAAAAATTAAGTTAATAGAAACATAATATATACAGAATAATTATGGCTATAAAAAGAGTAAGAATAATTTCTCCTCCTTAAGCTTTTCTTCCATGTATTTCTCAAAATGAGTTCTCTAAAAATCTTTAGTTCAAAGCAACTGTAGAAGTCTTCAAAGAAAGAAATTGAAGATGAGGGAAGGAGAAAAGGAGAAAAAGAGAGAGGGAAAGAGAAGGAAAGAAATCAAAGTAATTAATTGTGAAAGAGAAAAAATAGTGTTTAAGAATAAAAAATAATCTATGAAGATGGTGTTGTCCATCAAAGACAAAATTTACTATACCTAAAATAGTCATATATATATATATAATTAATCCATAAATATTTCTTGAGCATGGAATAATTTAGTATGCCTCAATTTAATTCTATATCCCTAATCCCAAGAACTGGGCATAGAATAAAGAAGCTGGTCAAAATATCATTAAATTAATGAATTAATGAAACTTAGAAAATTAGCTTTCTCTGGGAATAACTTTCTAGATACATGCATATACATTAAGAATAAAAGTTACATCCATCAAACTCAAGTGCTCAAGAAATATGTCTTTGTACATTACTGGAGATTGAAGCCAGGGCACTCTTAGTCTGAGTTATACCCCCCAGCCCTATTTTATTTATTTATTTATTTATTTATTTTTTAGAAATAAGATCAGTCTAAGTTTCTGAGGCTAGACTTGATCCTGAGATCCTCCTGTCTCAGCCTCCCAAGTACTGAAATTACTGGCATGCACAACTACACGTGATCATATCTTTATTTTTAATAATATTTCAATTCTGGACTCTAAGTCCCTATGACCAAAATCGCCAAATAATTCATCTCATACCTTTTAGAGGATCTCTTCTTATAGAAGATCATGCTATATTTCTGAGTTCTCCTTATATAATCCTAAAATACCGAAAGTGATGGTATAAAATGTGGATTTCTGTCTGAAGTCCAGCTTGTCTTCTGGTGTGTCCATTTCTCCATGTGTCCATGTGACTTTCATGCCCAGTGGTTCTCTACTGCACTGTGCAGCCTCTGGCCCTGTGCAGTGACTGGTCCTGATTTTCATATTGGAGGGAGATGACAGGTACAATTTAGATGGAAGAGAAATACTAAGGAATTTTTTGAAACTGGATTTGCATAGTTAAAACACATTGTTTTTATTTGAATTGTGTTTTATTTGGCTGGATTTTAAGGGAAAATAATTATAGAATGACTAAAATGCTCAAATAAAAAGGCTGATCACAAAAAAGAAATTAGTGGAATTTAAATTGCTGGATAATTCTAAAGGCTAAACAGAAAAAAATTCTGTACTAACAAATAAAGAATTCTGCCTAGATTGACTTCATAGAATGAAAAATGCTCAATTTTTTTATCTTCTTAATCCACCAAGAAAAACTGCCTTCCTATTAACCCTTTACCCACTTATATCCATTCATGTTAAGTTTCACTTTTAATCTAGAGTTGACTACAACCTCTACCTTTGAAGTGAGTAGGGTTAGTCACAGACTTTGTTTTTTGCTCTATGGTGTTTCGTTTGTTTGCCAAAATCAAACATTCCCTGTTGCAGCAATCCTATAGCTGTAATTAAAGTATTGTTTATATGTATTATTCTCTTTTGGTCATTGCAATTCTCCTCGAGCCCCTGATACTAATTGCAGACTTCAGATTTTCTAAACTCCTAATGTCTGTATTTTTGATAACTGATAATATCTAAATTGTCTTACTTATAGCATCTGCCCCTTGCCTAGTAGGAGCCTAGGAGTAGCTTGACCATTGGTTCCAAGAGTTCTTGCTGAATTACATCTGAAATCAGACTCCAAGGTTCTATACCAATTGCTGCTCCACCTCACATCGTCCTCCATTTTCTCCATGTATCTGAACCTAAAATGTCTGTTTCAGTCCCAAACAAAATATATTCTTTTTTTGCATAAATTGTAACTTTCCAGTGTCTCAAAGTTATTTTCTTGTCATATTCTAGGACTTAGAACAATACATGGTACAGAGTAGAATTTCAATAAATATTCCTTTGAGAAAGAAATGAATGACTATATGAGTTAATGAATAAATGTCAAATGTAAGGTTGGGTTTTAATAATATAACAGATTCTCTTTGTTCACACTGTCAAATTTTGGATTGTTAAAATAACGACAGCAGCAACAAAACAATAATGTTAGGTAGTATTTGGGGTGCATTTTGCCTGTATTTATTTTATTTAAAAATAAACATAGCAACTATTCATTTACCATGTAAAATTTAATAATTTTATGTATTTCAAACATTAAATATGCAATATATAGTAGTATCTAAGATTAGTACTGTTTTTGTGATTTAAATATTAAAATTAAATACAAATGTTGATCTTTTCCAGAAAATATATGTGTTATAGTTAGAAAAATAATACCACATTTGGATTATGAACCATATTGAAATCATCTAATACTACCAGGCAACTCAATTGTTAAAAACATATTTTCATATAATAATAAAATTTCTGAAATTTACCTTATAATAAAAAGAGCTATATTTTATCTGAGCTAACTACAAAGAATATTAGAAGGAAGAATAAGATACAAAACAATTTAAATATTGTACAGTAGAGTTCTTTACTTAATTTTTAAAACCTCCCTGTGCCTCCTGAATACATAGTGTTGGAAAGAAGTCTAAAATATGAATTTTAAAAATATTCTCTTAGCTATGCTGAAGGAGGAGTAAAAGCTATAGTTGATTTTAGCAATTCAGGGCTATAAATATTACCTTCTTTTATCATGTCCACTATCTGGATGACAAAGTATGCATTTACTTTATATAGAGCTGCTTTTATGAATAGATGGAGAAGGTGCTATGAGTTAGGGATTCTGAGACAGAACAATGTCCAGAAAATATCCATATCAAATCCAGATACTATTTATTGAATGCTGTGAGTTCTCTTCCATGAGTTATGCTATAAAATAAAATATTCAAAGGATTAAAGATGGCAGAATAGAGAAACACAGCATGTTTTGGTTGCTCTGAGACTCAGATCTCAACCAGTGGGAAGATTGCTTCTTGGCAAGACAAGAAAAGCAGTCAGGACTCAGCATAGAAAAGATAGTTGAAATATCATTAAATTGGAGGCAGCACAGAGAGTAGAAGACTTAAAAGAGCTCCACACATCTCATCTGGTGAGCAGAGAGTGCAGGTGGGCACCACCTTGGTGAGACTGCATGGGAAATGGCAGCTACCTTAATCTGGCTGCTCTCAGAGATCAACTCCAGCAAAGATGAAGCTAAATCTTGCTAAGCCAGTGATTGCAGAGAACCAACACCAAAATCAATTGCATTCTTCTCTCCATGATCTAATACCTCAAGAACATGACTCTATGGACCATCTAGCCAAACAGCCCAGCCAAATCCTGTGGCTGCATCTGAACTCATCTGGACCATGAAGCAACAGACCTTTCAGGGACTGAGTGGCTACACCCTACCTCACCAAGACCACTGTGAATCTCCAGAGCACCCTACCAAATTGCCCATTGAACTCCTGTGGCTGCAACTGAACTTGTTAGAAACAAGAAAATACAAACCCTTCCCACAGAGACCCAAGCGACTACAACAGAGCTCATCAAGACTTTGAGTTTACAAACTGTTCCAATCGGGACCTTGTGTGGCTGCAGGGACTTGTATGGCAATTACAAACCCATGGGGTCTGTGAGTTTGTAAACCATCCCTGTGGAGATGGGGGAAGGAGATAAAGTCAGACGCAGAAGAAACATGAATTAGCAGACATTTCCTAAGGACACTCATGTGGGAAGGACCTAGGATAGGCAGTTCATACCACCCATATGGGGTCTCCAGCTATCACCACTAGACTGACAACAGTGGTGTCTGTGGGGTGAAATAACTCAGCTAAACATGCCCCAGGCTTGGAAGGCTATAAACTTTCACCTGGTGGTGTTTGGGCAGCACAAGTACCAAGACTAGTTACCAGCAAGGTCTCAAGTTATCGCAGCTGCCCTGAGCAGCAGCTATGTCCCTGGGGTTAAATAACTCAGCTACTCAAGCCCCAGAGTCAGAACTGTACAATCTCTCCCTGTCAGAATTTGGGTCCTGAAAGCAGAGAGGCTAGGGGACAGCATGGTCTCTCTCACATGATCACAGCTGGCAGAGCAGCGGCAGTGTTTCTGGGAAAATTTGACTCAGACAGCCATGCTGCGGGCAGAGAATGCAATACTCTCAATCAGCAGAGTGTGTGTCTCGTGAGGTCTAAAGCAAGAACCATAAAGAGGCCCTGAGTAAAATGAAGGAAATAATAAATGAATTAGACATCAATAGAAACCACTTCTGACAGACTATACCATATGGAAAATAGAATCTTACTCTTAGAAGACAGCTCATTCAAAACTGACCACATAATCAACAATTTAGAGAAGACAATACATCAACGCAACCAAAATATTTAAGAAATATGGAATAGTATTAAACCACCTAATTTATGGATAATCGGCATTGAAGAAGGTCAAGAAGTACCAACCAAGGACATTAGAAATCTCTTCAGAGAATTTCCCAACATGGAAAGTGAGATTGACATCCACATACAGGAAACATTAACAACCCCAATAAGATGAGATCAAAGAAGACCTTCTCCATGCCACATAATAATCAAAATGACAAACATAGAGTGCAAGGCAAAGGAAATGGTGACATTCATGGGCAAAACAATTGGAATCACTCTGTACTTCTAAACCCAAATCATGAAACCCAAGAGGGCCTGTTATGATGTACTCCAAACCCTAAAAGAAGACAACATCCAACCAAGGCTTCTTTGTCCAGCAAAGATAGCTTTCAAGTTTGATGGAGAAATAAAACCTTCCAAGACAAGCAGAAACTAAAAGAATTCATGACCACAAAGCCAGCATTAGAGAAAATACTTAAAGAAATAAAAACAAAGATGAAAACAGAAATAAATACCATAACCAGAGGAGAGGATTCCACCAGAGAAACAATTGAGCAAAGGACAAATAACACTATATCAAACAGAAAATATAACTCAAAATGAAAAGAAACAAAAATCATCTCTCAATCATAACATTGAATGACAAAGGTCTAAACTCCCCAATTCAAAGGCACAGACTAGCAATGTGGATTAAAGAACATAATCCAAATATATTCTGCTTCAAGAAATTCACCTTAATGGCAAAGATATTCAGAGGCTGAAGGTGAAAGAATGGAAAGAGATATATCATGCAAATGGTGACCTAAAAAAATCAAGGGTAGTAACTCTTATATTCAACAAAGCAGAATTTAAGCCAAAACTTTTCAGAAGAGACAAAGTGAGTAATTTCTTACTAATAAAAGTAATAACTCAAGAAGAAGATATCATGATATTAAACATTTATGCCCTAAACATGGGTGCACACACTTGTATAAAACAAACACTTTGGGACATTAGGTCCAGATAGACCCCAATACAATAATAGTGGAAGATGTCAACAATCCTCCCACACCACTAGATTAATCTGCCAAACAAAATATAGGCAAAAGTTCTTCTGACCTAAATAACACTATAAACAACATGTAACTAATAGACATATACAGAATATTCTAACCAACAGCAACTGAACATTATTCCCAGTTACTCATGGAACCTTTTCCAAAATAGACTATATTTGGGGCCAAAGAGCAAGTACAAGCAAACACAAAACATGTAATATAATCCCTTTTATCTTTTCAGGTCATAATGGAATGAAAATAGAAATCAACAACAGGAATACCCAAAATAATTAAATGAATGCATGGGGATTTAGTGATATACTTTTAAATGAGGACTAGATCGTAGAAGAAATATGGGGAGAAATAAAAGAAAACCTAGAATTAAAGGAAAATAAAGACACAACATACCAAAATCTATGGGACATTTATTTTTTATTGTTTTGTTTTGTTTTGTTTTTGTCGGTACTGGGTATTGAACCCATTGGCATTCTACCTCCAAGCTACAACCCCAGCCTGATTTTTTTATTCTTTATTTTGAAACAGGGCCTCACTAAGTTGTCGAGGGCCTCACCAAGTAGCTGGGGTTGGTCATGAACCTGGATTCTCTGGTCTCAGCCTCCCAAGTACTGGGATTATAAGCATACGCCACCACGCATGGCTTCTATGGGACATTTAGAAGGTGGTTTTAAGAGGAAAATTTATAGCATTGAGTGCCTACATAAGAAAAACAAAAAGTCACCAAATAAAAAGTCTAATGACATACCTCAACAAACACCTCAACAAACACTTGAAAAACAGGAACACTAATCCCAAAGCCAGTAGAAGGCAGTAAGTAATATTAGAGTAAAAAATCATGAAATGGAGAAAAACACAACAACAACAACAACAAAATTTAAAAGATCATTAAAACAAAAAGCTGGATCTTTCAAAAGATAAGTAAGATTGATAAACCTTAGCCAACCTAACCAAAGAAAAAGAGATAGTGGGAAATCCAGAGGATTATCAGAAATTATTTTTAAAATTTATATTCCCATAAAGTGGAAAACATAGAAGGAATTGACAGATTTCTAGACACATACAACTTAACTAAATTAATCCATGAGGCTACAGAAAACCTCAACTGACCAATAGCAAGCAGACATAGAAACAGAAAAAAAAGCCTTCCATGAAAGAAAAGTCCAAGTCCAGATAGATTCCCAGCTGAATTCTATAAAATCTTTATAGGTAAATTAAACCAAATACTTCACAAATTATTCCATGAAATAGAAAAAGATAGAATTCTTCAAAACTCCTTATATGAGGCCAGTATCACCTTAATACTGAAACCAAATAAAGATACCTCAAGAAAAGAAAATTACAGACCGGTATCCCTTATGAACATAGATGCAATAATTCTAAACAAAATACTAGCAATACACATTCAAAATCATCTCAAGAAAATTGTATATCATGACAAAATTGGTTTCTTTCAAGAGATGCAAGGCTGACAACACACACAAATTAGAAACAAGTAATTTACCATATAAATAGAACTAAGGACAAAAATCTCATGATCATGTCAATAGATACTGAAAAAAGATTTAACAGAACCCAATACCCATTCATGTTAAAAATTGGAATAGAAAATTGGAATAGAAGGAACTTACCTCAACATCACAAAGGCAATTACACAATAAGCCCAAAGCCAACATAATATTGAATTGGGAAAAATTGTGAGAAAACCCTTTAAAATCAGGAACAAGACAAGGATGCCCACTATCACTACTCCTTTTCAATATAGTGCTGGAGATTCTAGCCAGAGTGATAGGGCAAGAGAAGGAAATCAAAGGAATACAAATCAGAAAAGAATAACTGAAATTATCTCTATTTGTAGATGACATCATTATATACTTAGAAGACCAAAAAAAAAAAAAAACTCAAGCAAAAAACTTCTTGAGTTAATTAACAAATTCAGCAAAGTGGCAGGATACAAAATCAATCTAAAAAAATCAGTAGTTGTTTTATATGATAACCATAAGTCTAGTGAAAAAGAAATCCAGAAAAAAATCCATTCGTAATAACCTCAAATACAATAAAACACCTAGGAATAAATCTTACCAAGGAGGTAGAAAATCTCCACAATGAAAATTATAAAAAATTCAATTAAAAATTGAAGATCTTAGAAGATGGAAAGATCTCCCATGCTCTTGGATAGGCAGAATAAATATTATCAAAATGGCCATTCTACCAAAAGTGATCTCTAAATTCAATGCAATACTTATCAAACTACCAATGTCATTCTTCACAGAGCTAGAAAAATTAGTACTAAATTTCATATGGAAAAACAAAATACCCAGAATGGCCAAAGCAATTCTTAGCAATAAAAACCATGCATAAAGCATTACAATACCTAATTTCAAATATACTACAGACTTTGATAATAAAACCAGCATAGTATTGGCACAAAAACAGACACATAGAGCAGTGGAATAGAATAGAAGATAGAGAAACAAATCCGCACATTTATAGCCAATTGATTTTTGACAAAGGTGCAAAACATGCCTTCGTGAAAAGATAGTCTTTTCAACAAATGGTGTTGGGAAAACAGGCTATCCATTTGTAATAAAATGGAATGAAATCCCACCCTTTCACCTTGCCCCAGGACCAATTTAATATGGACTAAAACCTAGAAATAAACCAGAGAATTTGAAATTGCAAGAGGAGAGCATAGGTCCAACTCTCCAACATATAGGTATAGGTAGAAACTTCCTGAATAAGAACCCCAAAGCTAAGGAGATCAAAACAGGAATTAATAAATGGGATGGAATTACACTAAAAAGTTTCTGTTCATCAAATGAAACCATGAAGAATCTAAAGAGAGAGCCTACATGATGGGAGAATATCTTTGCCAGCTCTTCCTCTGATAGAGGATTAATATCTAGAATATAAAAAAATACTTAAAATACCTAACACTAAAAATCAAATAACCCATTAAAAATGGGCAATTGAACTAAATAGACACTTCACAAAAGAAGAAATTCAAATTGCCAATAAACATATAAAAGAACATTCAACATCATTAGCAATCAGGGAGATACAAATCAAAACTACACTGAGATTCCATCTAGCCCCAATTCAAATAGCAATCATCAAGAAGTCAAACAAAAATAAATGCTGGCAAGGATGTGGGGCAATAGGAACTCTTATACACTGTTGGTGGGATTGCAAATTTGTGCTGCTTCAATTGAGATCGGTGTATAAATTCCTAAGAAAACTGAGAATGGATCCACCATATGATCCAGCTATACCATTCCTGGGTATCTGTCCAAAGGGACTGAAATCAGAATATTATAGTGTTACATGCATATCCATGTTTATAGCAGCACAATTCACATTAGTCAAATTATGGAATCAACCTACATTTCTAGCAACAGATAAATGGATTACAAAATTATGGCATATACACACAATGGAATTCTACTCAGCAATAAAGAAGAACAAAATTATGTCATTTGCAGTAAAATTTATGGATCTGGAGAACATTATGTTACGTGAGATCAGCCAGTAACAGAAAATGAAGGGCAATGTGTTTTCTCTCATATGCAGAAGCTAGGGAGTAATTGGAATACCAGAGGGACTTTAGATAATGAAAAAGAAATTCCAGTGGAGTGAGGGAGGTGGTCTATGGAATAGTGTGGGGTGGGGAGAGGTATAATTAATGA
The DNA here is from genome assembly GCA_004027185.1 of Glis glis. NCBI lineage: Eukaryota > Metazoa > Chordata > Mammalia > Rodentia > Gliridae > Glis > Glis glis. The sequence goes on from PVJS01024203.1 coordinate 12,563, forward strand.
AGAACCACTTCCATTGACATTATATGCATATATGAGAAATCCAAACAATCTCAGTATTTTTTTATGGGGAAAGGGGTGTGTGTAACACCATAACCATCAAGATGTAGGGTGCATCCATCATGCCAAGGTCTCTTCATCACCTGGTCAAACTCCACCTCTCACAGATAAGTTTCTACCAGATTAGTATCACCTGTTCTTGAATTTCATATAAAAGGAATCATACAATATGTATTAGCATTTGTTGATTTCTCTTGCCTTACATATCTTTGAGTTTTATCCATACTACTTTATGTATTAGTATTTTTTTCTATTCTTTTTATCTTAGCTACATAGTATTACATTGAACCAATGTACAACATTGTGTTTCCCTAGCTCTTGAGATTGGGCACACCTGCTTAACCAGTGAGATGCTCCTTCCTAGAACTTGAAATTCTCTTGGGTTAACACCAGGCAACATCAAAGTGGAGAAAACATTCACAGTGACAACACAGAGTCCAGAGGCAGCAGGGATCCAGTGACAGTGGTTGGAATGGAATCCCAAGTACAAGCTTTCAATAGTGAGATCTATCTATCTATCTATCTATATCACTACTATATATATCACTACTGTATATATATATATCATATATATATAGTATATATATATCACTACTGAAATGTGTGTATATGTGTGTGTATATATATAATATATATATAATATATATATATATATATATATATATATATATATTCTTGCTCCTCAAGTTTCCTTAGTTTTGCCCATATTCCTAGACTGATTCTCCATGCCTCCCATGACTTCTCAGATATTATAGGTATCATTTCAATTAAATTTCTGTTTAATACATCAGAACTGCTTTCTATTGTTTACCAGCAAAAACCTTTATGGGTCATCTCAATCCCTTCAGTAATTTAAGATTATATGTGTAACACCTTCATTTTACACAAAATTCATGGTAACAAAACTAAAAACTTCTGGTCATGGCAATAAAAATAGTTACAGACAGGAATTACACTTCCCGGATCATAAATTTTCCTATTTATTTACTCATTAATTCATTTATTTATCAATAAATAAATATAAAATTAATGATACAGAAGATTGTTTATTATGTGCTATTAGGTATAAAAGTAATCTATAAATGCTAATCTCTATATATGTATCTGTATAATTACATGCTATATAAAAGACATGTGTATACAGTTTGTATCTACATTGTAATGCTATATTCCAAAACAAAAATAGCATTTGCATGTGGAGAAAGATAATTGTGAAAATCATATTAATATATTTTTCTATTTTCTACAATATACATAAATTACTTTAAAATTTGAACATAAAACATGAAAAATGAGCACATTGTTACAATTGAATCATTACTTTGTTCTCTTGATATTTAAACAATGTAAGAGGTAAGATATCATATCTCTATGCATAATATATTTTAGCTAGAAATAAAGACACATCAAGTGCTATAGACATGCTCTTAAAATTGGGTGACCTTTCTGGAGTACAACAAATCTTCATATAGAAGTAGATTTTATTTTGCCTGGAAGAAGGTAAAAAATACATGGTTCAGAGAATGGTATGTGTTTAAAGTACTAGGTATGTTGGAATAAGTGAAATACAGAAAGATGAAGAAAAATTGATTTAAGATTTAGAAAGCTATCCATCTAATTTTCTTCCCTAACCCTCTCTTTTTTCATAAATAAATCTCAATTTGGTTCTAAAAAGAATTAAAATTAAAAAGAATGAGATGTATTCTCTTCTAACAAGGCAAGAGAGGCTTTGACAGTTTCTAGAACTTTCTTGACACCAATGATTTTATTTTTATGGTTATCTTCTATCTATAGTTAATATTACATTAATGTTCCTTTTAAAAAAGATCTACTAAAATGAAAAAGTGATTGGTATAAGAATAATATTTAGTAACTGTATAAGTGAGATATAGAATTCATGAAATAATAAAGGCCTTGTCAAGTTAGCAGAGGTTTGGTAAGCTTTAAAATAAAATAATGAAACATTTGAAGTTTTGAACTGGAAGCCAGTATTCTCATATATATTTGTGCAATTCAATTCCTTTAAGTCATATATTTTAGTAAATTTCCAGCTTTTTTATCATAATTGTAATTGTGATTGAAGATGTGTGGTATAGTGGAAAGAGAAGCACTCATAGAATCAAGGTCTCTATTTTCTTTGAATATTACTGAATGTTTATCAATCTTACTTCTTCCGTCTGCTGTGAAACTTCCAATAAGTCACAACATCTTATGATTTCCTCCTCTCAGACAGTCCTTTCAAAAGGATCTCTTTAAAAGCATATGGATAAATGAAGGGGTTGAAACTGTGTAGTTAACTTTAGTTCATTCTCTGAGATTTTTCAAAGATTCTGTGATGGTGGAGATGGCAAATTTTGTAAAAAGGATAAAAGATTTTTTATAGCAATAAAGATAAAGGGCTTTGCTTCTCCATCTCCTCCACTTTCTTTCAAACTGAACAGTTTCACTATGTATATATTTTAAAGTTTCATTAGATGAAAGTGCCCTACAATTAAATTTGAAAGCCTTTGGATTAGATTTTTCCAAAAAGCTTAACCAACTTAGTAAAATGAGTATATTCTACTGATTCTATTTCTTCATTTGTACTATTTTTAACTATTAAGTGTAACCAAATATGTGTTATGTTAGGGTAATCAGGGTAACATTTTTATAATTTCAATGATTGCAGCACATATGCTCATCTTCAAATTTTGCAGCTCTTATTCTTTACTGGAGAAAATGCTACAGGTCACTGTACAAATTTTCTTCATTTGGATATCACAATTTATTTCTTAAAAATAATTGTAGATCTGCCTAGTGAAATGAATTTACAGTAAAATCAGACATAAATAGTGTGTAGTTGATACTGAAAGGCTATTTATTTTTCTCATATTTTTATGTAGAACAAAAAAACTCATTCAAAATCTCACCATCTGTAAAATGAAACAATTGAAACAGATTGAAATTTATTTTACAGTTTTTTAAAAAAATAATAAAATAGAGCTTGGCATATCTTCAAAGCAAATCTATTTAAACTCAACAGGGCACTTATCTCTTTTTTTCCCTGAGGCAATGCTGTCGGATACTGAATAGAGTAGCATATAGCAATTACCGTCATATTAAAATGACAAAATTTAGCTTCTAAAAGGGTTAGAGGACTAGGGTATGAAAGAAAAAGAGATTAGAAAAACACAGAGACACACAAAGCAAAGCCATTAACCACTCATTCCTGAGCACAGGAGAATTCAGAGATGCATTAAAGAATCTAGTTGTAGGTTTTACCGTCATTTATGGCAGGTATTTAGGGGAATAGCAAGATTTTTATTTCAGCTTAAATTTGGCATGAAAAATAACACTTTACAGAATATATATGTATGTGTGTGTGTGTATACACATGAAATGTAATTATTTAATAAAGACTTCAAATATTTTAACAAACATTTTTAAGTAGCTTCAGAGTTACTGAATGGTGTAGTCAGAATATTTATGTCTTCCGAAATGCATAGGTGAATCCTAAACCCCAAGGTGATAGTATTAGGAGGTTGAACTTTTGGGAGATGATTAGGTCATGATGGTGATGTCCTCATGACTGGAATTAGTGCCCTTATACCAGAGACCCAAGGAAGTACACACATTCTTTCCTTCATGATGAGGTTACAGTGAAAAGACCGTCCCTGAGGAGGTTGGCTCTTACCAGATAGGGAATCTCACTGCACTTTGATTTCAGACTTCTCCTACTCCTGAACTGGGAGGAAGAAATATCTGTTATTATAAGCTTTATGGAACTTTGTTGTAGTTGCTGAAACAAACTACACGGGGAAAATGAGAACATAGCACAAATAATCCCCATGCCCCTAACATGGCCTGGGTATGGTTTATCCCCCAATGATTTGTGTGTTGTAGGCTCAGTCCTCAGTTTGGTGGAGTTGAGATGGTAGAGCATTTAATAGACTGAGAGCCTATTAATAGAGCCTACTTGAAGGTCATTGAGGAGTTCTCCCCTCCCTCAGAAAGGATTAAGGGAATTCTTCTGCAACCCTGAGTTAGTTCTTGAGACAGTGTTATTATAAAAAGAGAATATCTGGCCCCTCCCCTCACTCTTGCTTCCTGTCTTGTGATGTGACCTCTCTCTTATGTACATGCTCCCACCATTAGGATGACATCAGCCATAAAGTCTTCCGTGGAGTCAAGATGATGCCAGTCCAATGCCCTTGGACCTCCAGAATCATGAGCTAAGTAAACCAGCTTTCCCTATGAAGATACCTGGTATTGGGTATTTCATTATCATAAGGAGAAACAGACTAATACAGGAAGTTGGTATGGTGAGTGGGATCATTATTATAACTTTACCTAAAAATGTGGAAGTGGTTTTTGGTTACTGGCAAACATTGGAAGAGTTTGGAGAAGCAGGCTAGAAGATGCCTACAATGCTGTATGCTGAGCACTACAAGCAGTTCTAGGGAGGGCTCAGAAGATGAGGACAGTAGGGAACAAGCCTCATATGGAAATTAGGATTCTATTGGAAATTAAAGAAAATGGCACCTTTGTCACACTGTAGCAAAGTACTCAGATGTATTAGGTTTATGCTCTAGAATTTTATGGAGGGCTGAATTTAAGAATGATGAAAAACTGGCAGAAAAACTTTTAAAAAGATATGTATATGTATGTGACTGAGAGACGCTTGCTGAAGGGGTTATTGAGAATGAAGAGAGTCCTGTGCTAATTGACAAGCATAGGAGAGATCCTGAGGCATCCCAGAAATATTGGGGGCTGCCTTTCCCAGGCCTATAGGGCTTGCAGAGAACTATTTCAGGGAAAGATCCCAGAATGCTCTTCACAGGTTTGCTCCCAGGACCACCTCAGGATTCTACTCCCTGTTTTTGGTGGAGCACTCTGTGACTGCATCCATGGTTCAAATGGATCTAAGCAGTGCTCATGCAGGAGTTGTTGCAGCTGTAAAGAATGCAAAAGTTGTGATGTCATGGTAGCTTCCACCAAGATTTCAAAGAAAGTCTTCAGGACCAAGCTGAAATGTCCCCTGCCTACATAGAGCCCTGCATGGGACAATGTCTAGTGTCAATGAGGGAGGAGAGCTAGCAGCAACATTCAGTGTCCACTGGATGAACAGGCAGTATATAAAACCAGCCCAAGATAATAATTATGTGGCTGGAACTGCAGAGCCACTGGGGCAGGACTTAGTGAGGCCTCCAGGACTCATCTCTTGTCATAGTGAATACAGGACACTAGACTTGGAGGGTTAAGATTTAATGTATAGGCTTTAGGGTTTTGGTCCTGTTTTAGGTACATTACTCTCTTCTCCTTGCTTATTTATACTTTCTGGAATAGGAATGTTTACCCTATGCCACTAGTGTATCTTAAAGTATGCAACTGGCTTTGTTATTGTTGTTTTGCAAGGATTAAGGTGATTCTTATGGCCCCCTGAGTTAATTTTACAGAGAGGGTTGTTATAAAAAGAGCAAACCCACATCTTGTCTTCACTCTGACTTCCTGTGTTTTGATGTGATCTCTTCCTCATACATGCTCCTGCCATTGTGATAATACATGCATAAGGCCCTTCCTAGAGTCAAGCTGATGCTGGTACCATGCCCTTGAACTTCCAGCGGTGTGAGCTAAATAAATTTATTTTCTTTGTAAAGTTACTTGGTTTCAAGTATTTCATTATAGTAACAAATATGCACTAATATATGTTCTTACCAAATTTCCCTCTATTATTAACATATGTCACTGATATGCTACCAATGATTTACCACTGTTATTAATGTTCTTTATCATGTGTTTGCAGTAGCATTTCTCAGACTTCTTGACTGTAAAGTTATGCTTTATTTCCCTCTGATGTTATCACACTATGATCTTTGGAAGGAAGGCACTAAGCCCAGCTCATTCTTAACTAGGAATGTATGCTCCCCCTCCTCAAGGGTAGAGTGTGTGTGTGTGTGTGTGTGTGTGTGTGTGTGTGTGTGTGTGTGTTATAGAATAAATCTATGAGAGAGTTACCTCTCTTTCAATTATTTATTCATAAAACTATTCATCCTATATCAGAATAGACTTATATACATCTTACTTTATATGTTGTATTATAATCCAATACTACTTTATTTTATTGCTCAAATTGTTCCAGTTTGGGTCTTTGGGTATTCCAACAAACTCCTGTTTTCCTTTGACTTTATTTTCTTAATATAGGCTTCTGATTATTTTTATATTGAGAACTTCTTTAACTTCTGACACTAGTATCATCTTGTACATTTCTTGCCGCAGTCCTAGAATTAGGCATTTTTCCAAGGACACTGATTCCTTTTAGCAGATAATATTAGAAACCAAGATATGTGCATTGGGTGTCCATGCTGCTACTGGGTTTATTACATTTTTAGGCTCTCCTAGATGACACAGCAAGGGGCTACTCAAATGTATACTAATCTCTATATATGCACATATAAATAGTTTATATATAAATATTGTGTATATATCAAACTATGAGTTCATACTGTCTCCAACTCCAATCTATGACCCCTTGAATCATCTTGCTATCTATAAACCCCCATTTGAAATGTGAGAAACCTGGCTTTCAACATCTGCCTTCCATTTCTGCGATTGTTCAATTTTTGTGTACATGTATAGCAGTATCAGAGTTATTTCCCTGTAGATCCTTGGCAACAAATTTTCCAACAATCTTATAGTGCTTATATTCGGCTTTTACCTTTACTCTAACTGATAGCCCTCATTTCCAATTATAATATGGCTGCATGTTTCCCCCATCTCCTCTGGTGAGGTGACTTCATATGCTGAAATATAGTTAGATTGTTTTGTCACATTCTACATTCTATCTTTTGATATCACACCTCCTAAATACTGTTTTGTAGTAAAGGCTTTAAGGCTGATCTTGTAAAGTTTTACTGGTTTTGACAAATGTGTATTAGCATGTATCCACCATCATAGTATACAGAATAGTTTCAACACCTAAATATTCTCTTAGTCTCTCCCTTATCGTACCCCCCAACCCCCTTAGTCCCCGGTAACCACTAATTTTATTGTCTCTGTAGTTTTTACTCTTCCAGAATGTCATTAAACTGGAATTAGACAGCATGTACACTTTTAAGACCTTTTTTCTTTTATGTTGGAAACATGAAGCCTTAGTCTATGTATTTTCATGGCTTAATAGCTCATAGTTTTCATCACTGAAAAATATCCCTTTGTATGAATATACTAAATTTTGTTTATTCATTCTCTTATGGATGAACATTCTCATTGCTTTCAATTTGGGGTGATGAAGAATAAACCTTCTATAAACATCGCGTGCAGATTCTCTGTGGCCATGTTTTCAATTGATTGAGTAAATGCTTAGGAACACAATTCCAAGAATGTATGGTAAGATTTGTTTGCCTATGTAAGAAACTAATTACCAAATTGTCTTGCAAAGTGGTTGGGCCATGTTTCATTCCCACCAGCAATGAGTAAGAATTTCTGTTGCTCCATATCCTCCTTGGCAATTGGTATTGACAGTGTGACAAGCAGAATCATTGTGCTTCAGTCTATGCGTAGTAAGCATTTTTTTTGTGTGTGTGGTACTGGGGATTGGACCCAGGGGCATTCTACCTCTAAGCTACACTGCTAGTCCTAGTAACATTCTGAAAATGGAATCAGTTTGAATCTTCTAAAGCAACTGTATTTAAAATGCAGTTACTGAACTAGTAGTATTGGTATTATCTAGGATCTTTTTAGATATGCAAGACCGTGGGCCCCATTCTAAAACTAAATACTTAGAAAATCTGCAGGTGGGACGCAGAATCTGTGTCTAGCAGACCCTGCAGATGACTCTGATCCAAGTTGCTACTTTAAAGAATATCCTATACTGTATTTTAAGAAAATTACAAAATCAGAATATATATATATATATGTGTGTGTGTGTGTGTGTGTGTGTGTGTGTGTGCGTGCGTGCGTGTGTGTGTGTGTGTATGTGTGTTTATTTATAAATTATAATTTAATTTCTCTGGGTACCTGGGACCATAACCACATGGATCATTTTGTATGTCTATAGTTTCAGATGGAAGCATTTGTCAATATAAATGGAAGTGGATCTATAAAGTTATGAGGTTTTATGAACATAGGGATTTTAATGAATCTGTAGCAGAAGCTTAAAATTTGAATTTCCACATTGACACATGTAAATGCAAATCACAATCAAATCACCAGTTATGACTCTTTCATGCTACTAAATTTTATAGATGTGAACACAAATGAAACATTTTTATCCCTAATAGGCTTAGCTGCCTTTTGTGGTTGGTTAAACATTTGGATGGTATTTTGCTTTACTACAGATGGATAATTCCATATTTTCTCTTTATCTATAGTTACATGCTAGCAATAAGCAAAATATGTGGCTTAGATCAACATTTATGCCAAAGCATACATTATTTTCTCAGATGATTAAGTTTTAAAAGGGTGACTTTAAGTGTTTTCTGTAGAGAGTCAACCTAGGGGAGGTTCAGTACAAAATAAATAACTGGTAATTGGTGAGAAAATAATTTTTCGCAACATTAGAAAAGTTCTTTATAAATGATGTTGATGTTGAGATACAAGTCAGGATCTTCTATTTTTCCTATTGAGACTCCTTTACAAAGCAACTATTTGTAAACTATATATCTCGTATCAAATCCTCCCCCATGTCTGGGCCAATTATTTCCTACATAAAATCTTTGAATAGGAAATAAGCAATGATTAAGGCTGGATTCTCAATTTAATCATTATAATACCTGCGATAGAATCCACTGTGATTTTTAAATATGCAAATTTCAAGATAAGAACAATGACATTAAAATGGAATCCAAATAATGATTCAGAAACCTAGAGTAGCTCTGGATTCTGTAATTAAGTAAACTTATTTTAAAAATCTATTTAAAACATTCAGATAGAATTATTACTTTTTTATAGTGAAGGCTGCATGTTTATTCCATTGTGGGAAAATTAACAAATTTTCTTACCACAGTCCTATTAACACATATGTATTTTTATATTAACTCTAATGATAGTGAAATATACCATTTAAATAGTATTTATGAGCTAGAATTCTTAAAATTGTAGTAGCAACAATATATGTAAAGCATTAGAGTGTAACAATAGTTATTGCTACTGATTGATTGATTGATATAGGAATATGAAAATTTAAGTCAAGGAAAGATAGGAGACAAAAACAGCCCCCCCACATGGGGGGACGGGTCACTGAAAGAAAGTAACCACCAGAGCTCTTAAAGGGTGGGCTTTTAAACCTTATTGGGCTCCCCATCTGCTCTCTTATGATTGGTCAGAATTGGAACTTAGGGAACCAATGTCTTTGAAATGTTACCATGTGGGCTGGTGGGCTCTGATCTCCTGGTGCCCACTGGTCTCTCACCTCCCTACTCACCTCCCATCATCTCACAGAAGGTGATGCAGATGGCCTTTTTAAGTCCCTGCTGTTACCAGACCCTCTGCCCTGCCTCATGTCCCCCCTCTGATTAAGTGACCCTACCTGCTGTTAGGGAAAAGAGTCAATGACCACTCTGTTTCAAGATGGTAGAGGGCACTGTTGGAGTATTACAGCCAGCGTCTCATGGGGCAGATGATCTGAGGACTGTGAAAGAAGGAGTTGTTCATATCAGGTTTTGTTCTCCTAACATCTGTAACTAGAAGGCTGATGGACATAGGCTCAGGAACATCATTATATGTAGGTAGCTTTCCTTAGTGTCCACATTTTTGGTTTGATCATCTGGCTAAACTGGTGGTCAGAGATGTTGACTTGATGTTTACAAATTGATTATCTTGGTTTGTTGGAAAAGTCATTCATCTATTTTTTATGGTATGGCAGTTGCAGTGGCTAGCTCCACACAAAAAAACTGACACATTAGTACGTTATCCTAACCAGATATCTTGCCATAAAGTTTTTTCCCACAACTCTTTACCTTGGGCCATCCACCTGTTAACATTTTAAATTGGAGGCCAGGTAGCCAATCCATTTGTAATAGACGATGAGTCATTATATAGAACATTGTTAAAAGTCCTTGTGGCACAAAGCCTGAAGCACAGCATACAGTTTCTTATTATGAGACTGCTTATCTTTCTGTTTTTACATATTTGGTATAGTCATCTGTGAACAAAGCATGTTGTCTTTAATTTAGCTTAAACAGGTATTTTTGTCTTTAGAATTTTGAACAGGACTCAGATCCTCCAGGAGTGTGCAGAAATAGGAATCATTTATTAATATGCCAAATTTTGATACCATGTAAGACAATATACAGACATAACACACACATAGCACAACAAACAACATCAGTAGGTAGAAGACAAAAGAGTTACAGATATTTAATATCCAGAGTGAAGCCATATCTAGAGCTTTCAGAAACCAAAACATATCTTGTCACCAATTGTATTGTATGACACAGACATGAGAAAACCTGTACAGCTGGCCATGCTCAGGCAGTCCGCCAGTCCTGGGTAACACTGAACCAATTGATTTGTTGGGCTCTCCACCCAGTGCCATGAAAGGGCCTGGTGGACTAGCAGAAGCCTGCTCTAGAGTACCGGGCCTCTTCCACGTGACAGTGACTCAGCATATCAATGGCAAAGATGGCGCTGGCGGACCCCTCAGAGGGAGGTCCCGCGGATAGCCCCACCTAACCTCAGGAGGGCTATGATAGGCAGTTACCTCCTTCCGTGCTCACAGACAACAGGTGCCTCCACCTATGATAGGTTACAGGGGGGCGTAATGACCGACCATCGTGTGCCATTGGGCCACACCCTACTGCCCGGGAGCTTCCTTTATGGCCTTTACTTTAAAAGTGCTATTGTCTTTCTAATAAACGAGATCTTGCTTGACTTGTCTCCTGGCCCGTGGTGTTGTTTATTTGGGCCGTCGACACTTGCCCCCCTGCCCAGTTCGTGCCACTCTCGGTCTGGACCCCGAGAAATTGATTCAGGTGAATACTTTGTCTCCCCATGGCAGGCAAACACAAGCACCACCACTGTTTATCCCCTTTTTTATGATCCCTTAAAAGAGATGGTTTCTGTCCTTTTAGTCAAACCAGAGAATTAACCCCTGAATAGCTGCTGAGTAAAGACAGAAGGAAAGAAAACACCCCCAAAATGATGCCCACAAATCTAGTTAGACAAAACAAAAATAAATCAAGAGGAAAATACATGCATCCAAACCCAGGTGAATTTGTAAAAACCATGAACTCAAAAAATGAAACGGCCATACTTACTGGTAAAAAGCCAGATCCTGCTATAAATTTGTACAGGTGTTTATTTAAGAAGACTCTTTTTCTTTTTTCTTCTTTCCAGAGAGGGGTTAGGATATAGAACTCTAGAACCCTAGAATTCGTTCTTCAGAGTGAAAGAGAACAAACAATATTAGAAAGTCTTTTTTTGTGAGTTTGACTGGCAGCATCAGAGGCATAGATGTGAAATGCTATCCATCATACCATGCGAGGGTGTAGGTCATCTCTCCCAGCATTGGCAAGTAGGCGGGCCCAGAGGGGCAACTATAAAGCAGACACCTCCCTTCTCATGCATATTACATTTGGGGTGGTGGAGAGCTTTTCTTTGTTCTCTTTCCTGCCATACCATGTGACAGGAAATCCTTCCCCCATTGCCGTAAACTGCCCAATTGTAGCTGTCCCATGTGTTTCAGAGAGTCTAAGGAACCAAGCAGTTCTTTTTCTCTCCAGTTTTGACTTGTTATCTTAGCAAGGAAGTAGTGAAGAGTGCTGAGCTTAGAAAACTTGCTGCTGTGGCCATACATTCATACGCAAGTTAGAGAGCCAAGATAGCGATGGCTTTTTGACTGCTGCCTCTCTCTTTTGTTTCCTTTGGTTAGAGGAAGTAGCCCCTGGGAGGTACTCTCCCATGGTCCCCAAAGTCCCTGACTATACTGTTCACAGGGACCAAGTTTGGGGTCCCTGCCCAGGGATCAATAGCAATCTGACCCCCTTGGGCAGCTGCATCTGCATGCCAGCCATGGAGAAAACCGCTTGATTTTCATGGTACTATGGACCACACATTCCTGAGTACATATGTGTGCCTCAGCTCTTTGTGCTGTGCACAAGGAACTGGGGCAGGTTGCAACCTTTATGCCATCTGCTCCCTTCGCTGCTGTGGCATCAATGCATCAGCCAGCAGGGAAATGGCTTTGTCACTCCATGTAAAGGTGGTTTGGTGTCCACAGTGCCCTGGGATCATGTAATCCCAGTGCAGCCTGCAAGTTTCTAGCTAGGCCGCATCTCATGGCCAGCAGTAATGGTGGTGGTGGCAGCAGCAGCTACAGGCACCACCATCGTTTTGGTTTCTTCCTCTGTTCACTTCCTCTGTTTCCTCTCCTACACACATGGGTACCCCAGCCACTGTGCCTTGTCAGTTCTTATTTCAAGAGGCATGCTATAGACAAAGTCAAACTAAGTCACATAGAATCAAACTGCCTGGTCTTTGCCCGTAAGAACACATGGCACAAACCCCCGGAGGAAAAAATTTCTTACTTACCCTTCCATCTTTCCTGGCCCATGCCTCATGCCTGATACAGGGATGTCTTCTCTGACTGGGTTCTTGTTCAATGGATTTCGATGAATGAAGTCCAAAGACTAACTAAAGGGTATAGAAATATGAAAGTTTCTTTTATGTCAAGGAAAGATAGAAGACAAAAATAGCCCACTTATACACATGGGGGAAGGGATCCCCAAGAGAGAGTAAACCTAGTTATTGCTATTTAAAAAGTCACCTCTCCAAAGACATATAACTACACTGGAAAAGTATGTATTACATTTATATTAAGATATAGTTTAGAACAATAGTGAATGTAGCCACTCACTTTAGATTCTAAGGTAATAATAAGCCTAAATTGGGAAGTGATGACATGAAAAATAACAACCATGGTTCTTGGGTCCTTTTTTTAATTCCTTTTCTCTATGTTCTGAGGAAAACTAAAGCATATTTAAGACTGACCTGTTTCATGATCTTTTAATCTTGTGCTGTAGAGATGGGTTTCACATGGTGATGGTAGTAGCTGAGATTAAGAAGCATTGTTTACTTTTAGGACCCCATTGATTTTTCCACTTTTTTTTATGTGTCACAAAGACTAAAGCAATAATTTGTTATCAAGAGGGCCCTGGTAAAATTTATAGCAAGAAAATGTTGACCTGAAAAAAAAAAGCTGGCAGTGTTCATATCAATACTTATAAAAATTCCACAACTATATTAGAATTTCCATAAAACTGTTTTATAAAAATAATTTAATAAAATTTAATATATAACCACTTAATAGAACATATACATTGGATCAGATTAGGGATGTTAATATAAGAAAAAATATGTGAAGAAGCATCATACAATTGTTTTATAATCCAAATGAGTAAAAATTTACATGTAGTTCATCTTTTTGTTCTATGCCTTAACAAAGTACCTGATCTGATTTTACTCAGAGAATAAAACAGTAACTTTTTAACGAGTCTCATGACCTTCTGATCTTATTTTCTCATTGGAAAATTGTCATATCTTTGCTTGATTATTCATTTTTGCAATTAAGTTCAGAAGGATTTTACCCAGAAAAAGTGGTATCATTAGTTCTTGTCGTTTCAGTGCTCAATCTCTTGCTCCTATATAGGTAGAATAACTGGCTGGTAAATACAGAAAACATTGAGCATGGAACCCTTCATATACTCTGTTAAATTTACATATCCACAAAGAAAGCATTTTGTTTCTTTTCTCTCTAGGGAGAACTTCTGTCCTTAGCAGAAGCAGCTTCCCAAGACCTAGTTCTACCTTTTTTAATAAGATAAATATTTTAAATTATTTGCTTCATATTAAAAAGTACAGTTTCTCATAAATGGAAGCCATGAACTCTAATCTGACTATAATCAGTAATTATACCCAATCCCCTTTTTGGAAACATCTTTTTTACTTGGCTTTCAGGGGACCATTGCTGCTGCTGCTGCTGCTTCTGCTTCTTCTTCTTCTTCTTCTTCTTCTTCTTCTTCTTCATCTTCTTCTTCTTCATCTCTGTCTTGAAATTTTATGTGAAATGTAATACACAGATATTTAAAACAATATATGTGTGTATATAAAATTGTATAAAATGTGTAACTATAGTTCAACCATGAAACGTATATGCAGCTACTACTCAGTAAAAGATAAAACAGTATTATACTCCAGAAACTTGTTTGTACCCTATTAATCAAAACCCTCTCTTTACCAATAGAGGCACTACAATATTATTTTTATAGCATTCATTTCCTTTTTATTTTATTTTTCCATAAAACCAACAACTACCCATAACAGAAAAATACTAATTTGAGTTACTGATTCATATATGTGTATATATATATATACACATAAATATATATATATATATATATATATTTACCCAATTTTTAGATAAATTCATTGCAGAACATAGTTTTAAAATTTTATATTCACGTTGTTGCTGAAAAATAGAAAATGAGTCGATTCAATTTTGCATACTTATTTGTATCTAGAAACCTTGCTGCCTATGCTTTTATTACTTCCAAGATTTTATTTGAAGATTCAATAGCTTTCCTTAATATAAAATAGTATAATCTTAGAAAAGCGATAAACATCTGTCTCTTCTAACTTTACATTATTTGTTTCTTTGTCTTGCCTTATTGCACTGGCTAGGATTTTCAGTACCAGGGAACAGAAAGACATTTTTTGTTTTGTTTTTTATTTCAAAAACAAAGCTTTCAATATTTCACAACTGTGTGTACTGATTAATTTATATTTTGACATATTTTTAAATCTAACTTCCCTTTTATATTTAGTTTTCTAGGACTTTTTATAATGAATAGATGTGAATATTTTCATTCCTTATACTTGTACGTATCTCCAGTATATTGTTGTAATTTTTATTTATTTATTTATTTATTTATTTATTTATTTATTTTTTGCAGTACTGGTGATTGAACCCAGGGGCATTCTACCTCCGAGCTATACACCCAGCCCGAGTTTTTGTTCTTTATTTTTTGAAACAAGGCCTCACTAAGTAGCTGGGGCTGGCCATGAACCTGGATCCTCCGGTCTCAGCCTCTCAAGTACTGGTATCACAAGCGTGCGCCACCACACGCAGCTTTATTGTTGTAATTTTTACATTCATGCCCATTGAGAACATATGTTGTCATTTTGCTTCCTGTGTTCTTTCAAATCATTGCTATTAAAGTTTATCACTTTAGCAAATGAACTGGAAAGAGTATCTCCTTCTGGCATTCTCCAGGAAAATATATGTAAGGGCTGTCTATTTTTTTCCTTAACTATTCAGTAGGATTGAAACTAGCTTAGCATTGATTATTTTCTTTAAAACAATGTTTAAATTCATCATAGAATATTTCTGGTCTTCTCTGTCTCCTTCTGTCATTTTTTGTAAATTATACATTTTAGTATTTTTGCATTTCATAGAAATTTTCAATTTACAACTTTTTCATAGTATTTTTATTAACTTTGATGTTTGTAGTATTTTTGCATTTCATAGAAATTTTCAATTTACAACTTTTTCATAGTATTTTTATTAACTTTGATGTTTGTATTATCTGAGAGTCTAACCTGTTTCCTCCCTGAGGTTGGTAATTTGTACAAAGTCTCATTTTCCTTCATCAGTTTTGTCATATGTTTTTCAATGTGATAAAGTTTTTTAAAATTAAAACCATATAATTTCCATTAAGACCTATATTACTTCAACTCTATGACAACTAACATGTAAATAACAAAATAGTCAAAATAGATTTTAACAAAACATGATTAGATAATATATAATAAATAAAAAATTTACTACTGTAACACAATATATGAAAATAGATATCTATTTGTAAGTATATATTATTCTGTATTCTTTATTTTTCTGTCATGTAAATGTTCCTATTTAAACAAATATGGTAGAATAATTTAACAATAGCAATTTAAATAATATATGTGAGAAAAAGAACAATATTTCTGATTTATTTTTCTGTCCTTTAATAGAAACATTAACTCTTTTCTCATATTAAATTTTATATCTTAAGTTACATACATGTAAGTGTTTTTCTAAAAAAGAGATGCATAGTTGGGTTGGTACACATCTGTAATCTCAGTACTTGGGAGGATGAGACAGAGGATCACAGGTTTGAGGACAGCCTCATCAAGTTAGTGAGTCTCTTAGCAACCTAGGGAGAGACCCTGTTACCAAACAAATATAAAGGGCTGGGGTTGTAGCATGGAGGTAGGATACACCTGGATACAGTCCTTAGCACAACACACTCACACAC
>PVJS01024204.1:0-28892 GCA_004027185.1 Glis glis
CACGCTTGTAATCCCAGTACTTTGGAAGGTGGAGACCGGAGGATCAGGGTTCGCGGCCAGCCTCAGCTCGCTCGCATGCTCTCTTTCTCTCTCTCTCTCTCTCTCTCTCTCTCTCTCTCTCTACCTAGTGAGGCCCTCTGCAACTCTGTGAGACCCGGTTTCAAAATAAAGTATAAAAAAAATAGGGCCGGGGGTGTAGCGTGGAGGTAGAACGTCCCTGGGTTCAATCCCCAGTACCGAAAAAAAAAAGAAAAAAGTTCATTTTTATGCCTTTATAAATTAAAGTCATCTCCAGTCAAATCAATTCATAGATTTTCAGTTTTAGTTTAGTATGGTAGATACATATAAATCTCAAAATTATTATTAGAATAATTTATTTCATTATTGTCTCAAAACTACAGCCACCTCCAGATGATCATCAACCATAGTTACACTACCAGTGATAGCACAATTAATATTTTCTTAAACATGTATATTTCTGGAAGTTTTGATGATAATCCATACCCAGCACTTTAAAATAAGGCTCATATTCATCAAGAGTTAGAAAACATCACTAAATTTATTTTCCAGTCTCTTGGCAGATTATGAAAAACTGACATTGGATTATTTCCTTTCCTAAATAACATTTATTGAGAGTCTATTAAGTAACACTTGCAACACAGGGAATACATAAAGGAATGATCTTAAAATCTATAGGGATATAGAAAAGAAAGTACAAAGCAACAATTGGCCAGGCTCAGCGGCACATACCTATAATCCCAGTACTTGGGAGGCTGGGACAGGATGATCGCAGGTTCAAGGCTAGTACATGGCATGGTAACTTAGCGAGATGTTTCAAAATAACAAATAAAAGGTCTGGGGGTGCAGCTCAGAGGTAGAACACCCCTGGGTTTAATCCCCAGTACTACCAAAACAATTATTTAAAGAAGGAAATAACAATTGGGATGTGATGAGTACTTAGTATGGGGTTCCAGGACAGGGTGCCAAGGAAGACCTTCCTGCAGGAGATTGATTGATCTTGAAGTTAGAAGAGGAGTCTGTTCAGGGAAAGAAGAGAAAGGTAAGGACCATGAAGGACAGATGGTTCTCTGCTTCTAAAAGTTGAATTGAACAGTAAGATGTATTAAAGTGTTCAAAAGAATGCCTCTCCAACTACTGACTCTTTCCTAAGTAGATAGAAGCTCAGATACTTTTTCAACAAATCCTTGTGTGTGACAGTACTATATTCTGTGTTTCAGGCAAAAAATGAAAGAAATTTCTTATTTATTAAGGTACTGAAGAAACAAGGTTAATGTATAATGGAAGAATAATCATTCTATGCATCTGAACATGGTCAGCAGAAAACCATAGTTAAAGGTGTGTGATTCTCAAAGCATCCTCCTAGAGTGTCTATGGCTTTTTTTTCCAAGTAAACAGCAAGATTTATGAGGAAAAAACACGAAACTGAATCATTTCCTTCAAATATTCCACCCTTTCTGGAACATTTCCAATCAGATTGGTCTTTTTCCTGCTTAGAATGTCTACACTGAAAACACACAACATTGCTTTTTAAATACAGTTTAATACAGAGAAATCTTTGCACACAGCACTTTTTAAGGAGAAATAGCCTATAATAAGGACCAAAGTTAATGGAAGCTTTTAGTAAGAAGGAAAATAAGGGTTGTATCTTATAGAAGACATGATGACACAAAATGACAAATTTAGAATTATACATTGTAAATATAAATCAGCAAAGGACCACACTGAGGATTGATGAGAATTTTAAAAATTAGGGATCTTTCTAGAATTCCATATTTAGGAAATGAACAGGCAACAGAAAGCCAGAATAGCTGATGAAAATCAACTTGGCCAAAGGCTGCTATAATTTTAGGCCCATGAACTCAGGAACATAAATAAGGTCATTCCCTATTTGTCTGGTGAAATCAGGGAACCTCCCCCACCCCTTTCAGGCAAAGTGAGCTCCTCCTGGCAGTGTTAGATGCGTGAGAAGTGCAAGCAGATGGACCTGCACTGGTAACAGTCAGAGATAAGGGGATTAAGTAAAAACAAAAACATGTTAAGAAACAACTTCACCTGCACCATTAAAGTTTGGTAATGGCCAGTGGGCCCCAAAGAAACCAGAATCTTTGACTCTGGATAATTTGGAAGCTATTTTACAAGCCATTATGGTGCATTTCCGCATGCATGCCTTCCCTTTTATTGTCACTGGGGGTTTGGGGGAAAAATTGCCAGTGGGCACTTTTTAAATCCAGAAGATCTGCTGATTTTCCTGTGCCTGTTTTTGTTTACCCACATATCCCAAGTTAACATTTATTTTAGCCACGTGGAACCACCTTGTACTGGTTTCAATATGTGCTTTGACTTGGCATTTCAAAGTTTTCAGAAGTTAAGTAAATAAATAAATAAGCCAGGCACTGACTGCTTTCACGAAACATTTTCCTTTGTATTTTTCATGAGTAAAAGTGGGTGTCACCTTTGAAACATGTGGTCAGAGACAACAGGCACATAGGATGAGGTTTTATGTTTTTAAGTCATTGTATTTCTCAATTAATTATGATGTGATACCAGGTGGCCAAAATAACAGGAGGGACAATGCACATAATGATATAGAAAAGGTGCTGTCTAGGGTGACAGTTTCAAGAAGTCTTCTTAGAGGGGGACTTTATAGAACAATAAGTAGAGATGGAGGGCATGTGCAGAAGCAGGGAGAAATGAAGGAACATGCTATGTATGGGAATTTTTTAAAAAATTTTTACAGTGCTGGGGATTGAACCCAGGGCCTCACGCATGCTAGGCAAGTGTCTGCCACTGAACTACATCCAAAGCCCCATGTATGGGAATTTCTAAGTAGTTCAATATCTTGGCAATATAGTTAAGTTATGGTAGACAATGTATTGCAAGTAGCCTTGATGGTTGCTAAGAATAATAATGCATTCGTAATCTATTGCTCCAAATTACCTCGAAATTTAGCAACTTAAAAAAACAAACATTTATTATCTCAGTTTCTGTGAGTCAAGAATCTAGACCTCACTTAACTGGTACCTCTGACTCAAGGTGTCTCATTGGGTTGTGGTCCAACCTTTGGCCAGGGCTGCAGTTAGCAAGGGTTCACTGGGACTGAAGGAAGAACTTCCAAGCTCACAGAAGTGGGCCTGTTCCCAAGGCTGCTTACAACATTGCAGCTTGACCTAAGAGAGTCAACCAAAGATGGAAGTTACATTCTTTTTATAGCCTGATTGCAGAAGTGGCATACTATTATGTCTGCTGTTTTCTATTTGTTAGATGTGAGAGTCACAAAGTTCAGCTTGCTAAAGGGATTGCATAAGAACATGGATATTAAGACGTTAGGATCACTGGGAGCCATCTAAGAAGCTGACTCCTACAAATGAGTGTGAATTTATTTCTAGGCATAAGTTTATTTTTTATTTTTATTTTTATATACATGTATATTTTATTTTTATATACACTTACTGGTGCATTATAGTCTCACATCATAATGTAAATCGTAGTGACAGTGACATATACATGTACCTAGCACTTGGTGGGCTTTTAAGTGGCATTGTGGAGGCTGAGAAATCAGCAACAAAGCACATTTAACTGGCAATGGTATAAGTCAAAGCTTCTATACAGAGCCTCAAGTATTGTTCTGCCTATGAAAGCAAACTAGTGGCTTCAAATCTGCACAAAGCTAGGAAATCAATAAGAGCTTCACAGAGACACCAGACCTACAGACCACTTACTTAGGGTAAAGTGCAAGATATATCTGCATTTTTTTATTATTCTATTTATTTTATTTTATTTATTTGTAAATTCAACCTTACCATTGAAGGGGATAAGTAAACAACACAAACCTTCACCTTTCTTTTCCTCCATCTAAGAAATATTACCTTGGTTAGTTGGGCGTGGTGGTGCATGAGTACTTGGGAGGCTGAGACAGGAGGATCTGGGTTCAAGGCCAGCCTCAGCTACTTAGTGAGGCTCTCTGCAACTTAGTGAGACCCTGTTTCAAAATAAAGAATAAAAAATAGGGCTGGGGGTGTAGCTCAGAGGTAGAATGCCCCTGGGTTCAATCCTCAGTAACCGGAAAAAAAAAAAGAAATGTTACCTTGGTTAATAAAACTCACTTTACCAGATCATAGGAAAAAAGAGTCAACCTCTTCCTGTTGCATGCAGGTTGTACGGAGTGTTTAGGCATTGCGTCTCTTAAGAATTGATATCACAAATTACATCAGCATTTGTGCCAAGGGCAAAGCAATTCGTTGGACAGGCTGGCACAAACCACTGAAGATAGGCTTCAAATCTCACACTAAGGAACTTAAATTTATGCTATGGGTAATGTGTGACCTCTGAAGGAGGTTGCAGTTCCTAGAGGACACTTTGACAGAATGCGGAGAGAGAGCAGGTTAGAGGAATATGTGGCGAGGATCATTATTTCTTCAAGTCCTCACTCAGGAGATTCTGCAGGAACTAACATGGAGGACGGCAAGATGGAAAGACAATGGAATTGAGAGATTTCTACAAAGCAAAATACATAGGAGTTGGTGATGATTGAGAAGAGTGCATGGAAGAAGGACGGGTTTAGGTTCTCCGGCTCCTAGTTTAGTTGATAAGATCAATTGAGAATATAGAAGAAAGTATAAATAGGGAATAGTAAATGGAGATTATGACTCTGAATAGTTGCATAAATCTGAAGTCCAAAAACTCGACAGAGAAAAAAAATAAGTTGTGCTACTGGAAAAAGTATTCTTTTCTTAAAAAGAGAAAATAGAATCCATAGTAACAATTTTCAATCTGCATTTTTGGTTGTTGTTTGTTTTTCCACAGTATTTTTTTTAGTCTATTAGAATATTCTATAGGTTTTGAAACATAAGAGAATTAAAAAAGGGAGACTACAGATGTGCAACAAATCATGTAAATTGAAAAATTACTTACTGAATTTTGGCAATGGAAATATTGAATTTAGCTTCCTTTTTAAACCCAGCTAGAAAACTGTATTGTTAGAAATTTTCAAATTGTTATATATATTTTTAGGAAAATCCCTAACATACATAATTTCAGATGTATAATTATGTTTTTGTTGTTCATTTAATACACAATATTCTGAGGTTTTCTTTGGTTATAAAATTAAAGTGATAAGTCAATTTGGAAAGCTAATTTGAATGAATTAGTATTTGTAAACATATATTTATGAACATGAATATTGTTACCACTTCATAATAGTATGAAGAAGTCCCTAACATATTTCACCACATAGTTCATATTCATTTTCCAGACTCTTTTCTGAAAAATATTTTGCTTATCAATGGAATTCCCGGGACAGAAATTTAGACTTTCGTGTTTCTGTCCCAAATCTAACAACAGAATGCAGTCGGACAACATCTTAAAATGAACTCCTTTAGTAAAATAATAATAATTATAATAGGTTATTATAACAATAATAATTGATTTGTTTGAGTTGTTACAAGGCAGTGACATTTCATTAGGCTTCATATGCATGTTACCTTTATTTTTAACATTCTTATGTACTATCATTATTAGCCCTCTTTTCAAAATGAGGAACCCCAGGCTCAGGGCTTCACAGACAGTAAGTGGTGGAATCAAGACCTGATCTGAGCCAGTCTAGCTTGAGTCCAACTCTCTTCACCACCCATATGTAGCTTTTCAGCCCTGTGTTGCCCTAAAAGTAACAACACACCATTACAGTTCAATACAGTTCATATTTTATTCTTTTCACACTTTTGGAAGAGTAAAGTGAAGCATAGGCTAGTTAAATATTTCTATGAAGGTATTTTAGCTGATTTAAAATACAGTAGTAAAGTGGCCAAAAAAAAGTTCCAGAAAGAAATCAGGAACATGTAGATACCTTCATGAAATGACCTAAAATTCTTGGGTTCTGTCATATTTTACTAGTGAGCTGAAATAAAAATATTTTTCCTAGAAAGGATACATAGATGTTCTTTCATATTGAAAGGAAATATTTTTCCTAAAATATTTAAATGTTATCTTGGAATATACAGAACATTACCCCAGCTCATGATGATCTATTTTCTTTATTTATTTTTCACTTTATTTTTGCTGGAAGGTTGGGGGTGGAGTGTGGAAAGAGAAAAACTTAAGTTTTTTTTTTTCTGAACTAAATCAGTGCACTAAAAGAAAAACAATACTAACCAAGAAAAGTATTTCTAGATGAGAAAAGACCAATTGATAAACACATACCTGTATCCAACTGATTATATAATACCTCTTGGGTGTTGTGGTAATACTGTAAAAACATGATCCGTATCTTTGAAATATCAGATTTAATTTAAATCAATTGCAAGCCAACTACTTTATTCCACCACTGGTGAGTAATACAGCCAGTCCCCACAATGTTTAAGTTAGTGAAGAAATGGAAAATCAGGGAAAGAACATATGCTGGTGTTGATCTGTTATGTATGTGAAATGCCAAAAGCATTACAAAGGAAGATAGCTCATAACACATTTCAGCACCCATGAAGTGTGGAAAAAAACTTCGTCTCCTCTTGATAGAGTTTGTTTTTCCTTGCCTTTCCATTCTCATTATTTGATGGTTATTCATCCAACTTTGAACACAGGTTGTAAAAATGTAATTGTTTTACTTTCAATTTAAGAATATTTTAAATAAGTTCAAGTATAAAATAAATGTGAAGCACTTTAAAGAGACATATTCTCTCATTCAACACAGGCTGAATTTACCAAATATTAGTGACTTCCTAATAGGGCAAATTAAAAAATTAAAAGGAAGCTGGGCGTGGTGGCGCACGCTTGTAATCCCAGTACTTGGGAGGCTGAGACAGGAGGATCCTGGTTTGCGGCCAGCCTCAGCTACTTAGTGAGGCCCTCCGCAACTTAGTGAGACCCTGTTTCAAAATAAAGAATAAAAAATAGGGCTGGGGGTGTAACCCAGAAGTAGAATGCCTCTAGGTCTGTAGGTTCAATCCCCGGTACTGCAAAAAAAAAAAAAAAACAATGAAAAGGAAAAAACCCACCTCCAAATTCTTGAAAATTACAGGCAGCTTTAATATATAAGTTGTTATTCTAACATTATTATTCTAACTGTGTCATAGGGGAAGAGCCCAAACTTTTAGTTAAATATGACAGGTCGAACACACCCATCTGCCTCTCCTCCCTGTAGGAAATTTGCAGAAATAACAGGCAAGAAATTAAAGATGGTATAAACCCACATGACAATGAGAACAGGGTAGGAAGTGAGAGAAGAGAAAAATCCATAAAACCATACAGGATGTAAAACAGATTGGTAAACCTTAATTAATAGAGAAGAAAAAACCTGAAGACCAAGTATCCTCTTCAGAGGTGAAGGAAAGAAAATTAGAGGTACCAGGTGCATTAAGGTGCCAGTGGTTGGCAGCTGAACTTTTAAAAATTATGTAAAAGTTTGTGTGAAGACCAGTTAGAACTTTCTTCCTTCTCTCTAGCCTTGGCAGTCAAGAAAGTGTCCCTTTTGTCTCTACCACCTTAAGAGTTTAAATAAATTGAAGCATACAAGGTTGTCTAGAACCCAGAGACCAGTCAAGCATGAGGATCGGGGGCCATGTTGAAAGGAGGATCAGGGAGTAAAAGCATACAAACCGAAAGGTCTCCATGAGACTCCAACCACGTTTCCCATTAGGCTGGCAGTGAAGGCTACACCTCTACCCCCTTTCATACTTATGATGGCCAAAGGATTGGAGAGGTGCTTGCTGGTGAAACTGACCTCTGAAGAGAAGCATCCCCAAAGAGTTAAATGCCTCACCAATCAATATACCCATCGTGAGAACCACTTCTGGAAAAAGTCATCCCGGGGATGGGGACTTTCCAATCAGCTTGTTAGTATCTTCTCTTAAATAGAAACAACCAAATACCTCCAGACACTGAAGGGAAGGTTTTATTTTCTGTTTTTGTTTGTTTGTTTGTGGTACTGGTAATGGAACCCTGGGTCTTCTGCATGCTAGGCAAGAATTCTAACACTGAGATGTTCCCTCAGCTCATGAGAGGGCAACTTCTAACATGAGACAATGATGGTAAAAAAGCCAAAATAAAAAGGCAACTTATAAGAGGGCATGTAATCAATGAAATAAAAAGAGGAATTCTCCAAAACCGTATAAAATTAATATCCTCAAAGAGTAAGAGTGGCTCACTCATGATATTAAAAAGGAACATCCAGAAAACAAGGTATAATTTTTGATAATTAGAAAAATAGGAGGAGAAATAAATATTCAGTAGGAAATATGCATGAAGTCATTGGAGGTAATAGTGTGTCATAGGTGGGGAAATGGGAATAGTTTTCTCTAGATAAAGGACATAAGAGGATGTATTGTATAGAGAATTTAAAAAAATAATAAAACATTAAACATAGTATTCCTCTAGTGATTTCATGAGCCAACAATTATAAGCAATGTCAGTGCTGCATATCCTCACCTGAAAAACACTTTGTGCATCTAACTCTAAACAGTTGCTGCAGCTGCTGTTGAATTATAATGTTAGTTTCAGATTAGTACATTTAAAAATCATTTGTCCTTTAGTAAACACTGAATTCTACATGGAGGTTAATGTGAATAAATTTCAGTTGTACAGTTCACTTCTGACACAAGCTGCTCAGCTACATGCGTTCATTTTAAGTATAAACTCAAGTACTGCTTTGATTTTTTTGTTATAACATTATTGTGTCTCCCAAATACCAATATATTAAGTTCAGTAATATTTTTTTAAATTTTACCAAATAAAATATAAATTCATGGCAAATATCTAGTAAAGATATAGTAGTGATTTTTTGCTGTCATTTTTCTTTTTTATACATTTTATTATTTTTATTTTTTATTGGTGCATTGTAATCTTACATCTTGATGCAGTTCTGGGTGATGGAGGCATACATGCACAAAGCACTCGTTGAGCCCTCCCCCAGTTCCCACCCCACTCCCTCTCCACCTTCCCATGCTCAGCACAGTGATTGGCTGTGATAAGTTTGTGTATGTGCATCATGTCCATTGAGGTGTTCCCCACTTCAAGTCTTCCACCCCCTCCCATCTCTCTACTAGGTTCCCTCCTTTATTTTTCAAATGGAAACATTTGAAAGCCAGTAAAGTTGAATACAAAGAAACAAAGATAAGAACAGAACTATATATTTGGAATTTATTATGAGATGAGATTTATATGCTTTAATGCCTATTTCTCTCTTATTATTTCTTATTTTACACAATTTTTCTCCCCCTTTTCTTTTTCCTTGATGAAATTAACTTGTAGTTTGTTATTTTTTCATAGTAGCATGATTTTGAATTATTAGATACACAGACTATTTTTCATCTTCTATTAATCTCTTCTTTTATATTTAATAATTTATCTCTTAACTCCTTTGGTTTACTTTGCTTTTTTAAATCTAGTTTGTTTTGTTTTTGTTTCTTTTTTTGGTTTGCAGATTTTATATATTCATTTTTATACTTTGAAAGGGTATAATTGACATACAATAAAATAACATGCATATTTAAAATGTACAGTTTAGGTTATACCTGTGTATGTACTCACAGAATCATCACAGCAATAAAGATATTGTCCATTACACACAAAAACTTTCTTATTCCCTTTTGTAATATCTTCTTCCCAACTCTCTCTAACCTTCCATCCTAAGACAACCACAGATTCTATTTCTTTCACTGTAGTTTGTGTGTTTTAGAATTTTGTATAAATTGAATCACCTATGGACTCTCTTATCTGGCTTCTTTCATTCAGAATAATCATTTTGAGATTCATCCATGTTGTAACATGTATCAGCAGTTCATTCCTTTTTTTTTTCAAGTCATAGCCTACTGTTTTTCATTCTATAGCCTGTAGATAGAAATTTGGTTTGTTTCCAGTTTGGGGGTGATAGGAATAGTGCTCCAATAACTATCCATGTACAAGTCTTTGTATAAGAATATGTTTTCTTTTCTCTTGGGTAGAATGGCTGGACTATATGGTAGGTGTACATTTAACCTTTCGAGAAAGTTTCCAAAAAAAAAAGTTCACCAATATGTACCATTTTACATTTGCAACACTAGCATGTTAGAATTATAATTTCTCAAAATTCTTGCCAACAAGTAGTATGGTCAGTCTTGTTTATTGAATATGTATTAATAGGTGTGTCCTTGTATCTCTTTGTGGTTTTAATTTGCAGAAGAAATCTAACAGCCTACAGCATGATTGGAAACATCCAGCTTCCGGAATTTTGAGAAGTGAATTTGTGTTAAGCTACCCAGTTGGTGGTATTTTGTTTCAACACCCCTAGAAAACTAATGTAATGTTGTTTGTGTAATTTCTTTAAACTTGGGGTTCATTGAGCTTCTGATCTTCTTGGATTTGTATATTTACAGTTTCTATCAAATTTTTAATTTTTAACCATTCTCCTTTTTTTTCAGCTCCTGCCTCTCTATAGACTCAAATTTCATGCATATTAGGCAGCTTGAAGTTATCATCTATCTCACTAATACACATTACATTTTTTATCCTTTTTTTTGCTCTGTTTAACTTTTGATAGATTCTGTTGCCAAGTCTTTAAGCTCACTAATATTTTTTTCCTTAATGGCTACTCTATTAATCCTATCTGGTGTATTTCTCACTTCACTAGAAAGTTTTAATCATTAGAAATTCAATTTTTGTCCTTTTGAAAATATCTTTCAAATCTTTACTATATTCAGTCCTACATGTAACTTCTTGAACATCTGGAATGATAATTATTTTAATATCATTAATCATTAATTCTACATATAATCTATATCAATTCTAAATTGGTTTTATTTGGTTGCTTTTTCTCCTCATTTGAAATAACCTACTATGGGTAGTATTTTCCTGTTTCTTTTTATTCCTGGTAATTTCTTAAATTATAAATTTTACCTTTTGGGGTGCTGGATATTTTTGTATTCCTGAGATCTTTATTTTTAGACATGGTTAAATTTCCTGGTATTAGTTTTATCAATTCAGGTCTTGCTTTTAAGGTTTATTAGGTGAGACCAGAGCAACACTTAATGTAGTGTTAGTTTCTTTTGCTTTGAGGCAAAACCTCTCTGAGAACTCTACCTGATCATCTGTGAGTTATGAGATTTTTCATGCAAATTTGTGGCCTTATGTTGGCTTAAAAGATTATTTCTTTTCATTCTTTCAGGTAATTCATTTCCTGATGCTCCAGGTCAGCCTCTCCCATGCATCACTGATTCTCAGCTCAGCTCTTGAACATCTATTGATTCCTAGTGTTCTCTCTCTTTCTGTATGGTTTACTTTTCTCCAGTCTACTGCCCTGCTACCCTGGCCTCCCCAAAGTACCAGCTTGGCCTCCACAACACATTGAGACTTCTGGTCTCTCTCTGGTTTACCCCTCCTTCAATGTACCCTAAAAACTATCTCCAGGCACTAGTCTGGAACAATTGCAGGATATATCTCATTTGTTTCCCACATCTCAGGGACCATTGCCCTGTGTTGTCTGACACTGAATGCCATGTCCACTATTCTTGTGTGTATGGGGGGGGTTCTGGGGATTGAACTAAGGAGCACGCTACCTCTGAGCTACGCCTCTCATCCTATTTTATTTTTATATTTTGAAACAGGGTATTGCTAAGTTACCATATGCCGCTGGCCTCAAACCTCCTGTCTCAGCCTCCCAAGTACTGGGATTAGAGATGTGCATCATCATACCCAACTCCACGGCAACTATTCTTTCACATGTTGTTTCCAGTTCTTTAGTTGTCTCACGAGGGATGTTCTGGTCCGTGGTACTTCACCTTGGCCAGGTGTGAAAAATCCTCTATTCTTGAACTACGAGAGGCTGGTGCCTCCTTCACCTGCTTTTCCACTCTTTTCTCCATCCATGCTTTAAGACAGCAACAGCAAAGATCTTATTCATTAATTCTGATTCTTTCATTTCAGTAATTGTTTAGTGCTTTGAATTTTCCTCTGGTTAATATTTAAATATGTCATTGATCATGAAACATAGTATCTTTATCATCATTTCTGTTTAGTGTTTCTGTAATTTTCATTATTCTACCTTTTCTTCTGAGAGTTAAAAAAATTTTAATGTTTAAATTACAGGTGGAAAGAGTTTTAGGCAAATAATTTACAAGTTTATTGCCTTGTGAATGGACAGTATATCTTTGCTGTATTTTTATTTTATGAAACTCAAAATGTTTTATTTGTGACTGAATATGGAATAACTTCTAAATATGAATATATTTTTAAATATTATTTTAATTTTTGTCTTCATCCTCAATGCTTTTTAACTTTCTCTTTACTTTCATTAAATTCCTTCAACTCCCTGTACTATTAGTTGTGTGCTCTTGACAATTGTTCCAAAATTATTTACAGAGACATGATTCTCATATGTTTGCATGGAGAAAAATAATGGTATTAAACACATTCCTTATTGAAGGGGTCCTTTCTACCCTTTTTTTTGTTTGCTTGTTTTGGTACTGAGGATTGACCTGAAGGGTGTTCTATCTCTGAGCTATACCTCCAGCCCTATTTTTTATTTCTTCATTTTGAAACAGGGTCTTGCTAAGTTGCTGAGACTGGCCTCAAACCTGCAATTCTCCTGGTTCGGCCTCCCAAATACTGAGACTACAGGTGTGCACTACTGTGCCCAGCTCTCCCCCATTTTTATATTCTTTGATTCTCCAAAAATGTGTGAATATAACTAGATAGTAGAGATACCAAGTTGAACACATGCTTCCTGTCCCAAAGGAAGAATGGTAACTGCTTGTGTTTTTCCCTCTCTGAGTTTTGCTAAACTCCCTCATGATTTTGTTTCCATACTTTTAAGTAAAATATTCAAAAGCCTTACTATAACCATGCAGAGTAATTCAAATTCCTTGTTGAGCCTATCCAGAAAAATTTCACCACTGACCATAAAAATGTACATCATCCTCTCTTCTCCCTGCTCTTTACCTTTCTCTGAACACAAAGACTTTGGCTTGAACAATTGTTATTACTGTTACCAAGTATAAAATTATAGAAAAGCCAGATAAAATAATAGATACCAGATAATAATATATAATTATAATTGTCAAATTTAAAATGGTCATCAATTTACAATGATTAATAGTGAAAAGGTGTTTGTGAAAAGCAGAGTCCAATGCTTCAACTAGCACACATTTGTATATCTAGAACTTTCTGAAAGTAAAATTTTAAAATTAAAGAATAAAATGAGAAACAGAGCACTTTTACCTCAATTTAATTTTTACCTGTACATGACAGTGATAAAAATATCAACCTTATTGGGTTTTTTATAAGATTAATGCTAATGAGACCCTATAAATACATACAATTACTATGTGTCAATTAAAATTAGATAGATTTTTTTTTTGCAGTGCTGGGGTTGGAACCCAAGGCCTTTTGTGTACCAGCCAGGCACTTTACCACTGAGCTACATCTCCAGCCCCAGAAAACATATTTTTTAAAAAAATTAAAACTAACAAATATAAAATATGTTTCTGACACACAGTAGGCTTTGGATATATAGTAGTTCTTGTTTTCATGACTATGAATTTATTCTCATATAAGGATAGACATTTTTGCTTTTTAAGTAATTATTCCGAGACATAATTTAAAGGCTTTCAAGCATACATTTTGGGGGAACACAGGCTTCAGATGTTTTGTCTACCAGTAGTTGGAAAGAAAGAGGAGTCATATGTGATTTCTGCTGACCTGAATTTATTTCCAGTAACACACAGTGGTCACAACAAAGCATTCAAATATGACTTTGTATATCTCAAATGTCATGGGAGAAGCTGGAACTACACAGGAGGAAATCATTGCCAGACATTCTGGTTCTCTTCTCTATTTAAAAACAGCTTGACTCAACTCATCCTTTAATTTTCTGTTCACACGTGCTCACTTCCAAAATGAGGCCACCCCCCTTAGGCTAGGTTAGGTACTCCTCTATGTGGTCTTATACTCCCACCCCAATTTTCTCTATCACAGTTTTTTTTATAATTGTTTTTGGTTAGATTTCTTCCCAACATATTGCAAACTCCATAGAAAGAAGAGACGTGTGTCTTATTCATTTCCATAGCCCTAGCACTGAACACAACCTTGGTCACTGAAAATATATTGAGGAAATAAATGGTAAGTGTATAGTTTTCCTAATAGATGTGCAGATTTAAATCTAAAGACCACTGGGCCTGAAGTAGACACCAGAGAGCATACAAACACCTTCCTCTTGAGGTACTGGGTATAGTGAAAAAATGTTATTTGCAGCTCCAGGGCAACCTATCTGTCACTGATAACAGCCAAGGATGCTCAGAGACCTTCCAGACATGGTTTTGAAACCAGCTAGGACTCCCTAATCCATAGCTAGACAGAATATGCACAAATTCAGATTTAACTAAACCATTTTGTAGAGAAGCAGCCATGTACCAGGCTAAGAGCTAGGTGCTTTATCATGTAACTTCATTTGACTGCACAGACATTAATGTATCGATTGCTGTCAGGCATTAGATTGTTTTCTATGTCTGATTTTCCTCATCTGCAAAGTGAATACACTATGCGTCTTGCCTTTCTCTTGGGGTCACTGGGCTAAGCAAAGAAGACATTCACATAGCAGTCATATTACTGCAGCTAAAGTTTAAAGAATTGTTTACACAGTTGTCTCTATTTTCTTACCCTGTTCCCATATTACTGAGAATACTTTGTTCTCTTCATACTTTTCTTCTGGGGCTTTATAGAGTATAGGTAACTGCTCCTGCATTCTTTCAGTCCTATCAACATTATCCTAGTAAGTTTATGGGATTATTTTCAGATTCAGATTTAATGGAGATCCAATCAGGTTCCCAGGAAAATAACAATTGCTCATATTGAGGTTTGCTATGTCATGGTTACCATTAAGTGGGTGCAAATTCGAGTAGGTTTGATGGAAACAATATTGAACCTGATTTTTATACATGGCTCCATATTTATTAGCATTGAAACCCTGGTTTGAAACACTCATTGATAAAACAATCAGCATAAACACAAGCCTTCTTAAAATCATCAAATTGCCAATTGGAATGTGACAGTTTCTGGTTTACTCACATAGTAGACATTTAAGGAAGGCAGGCATTTAAATGAAAATGTGTCTTCTATATACTTAAAACCAGTTTTCATTTGTTTTTTAAAAACCATTTTTTTGTCTCTGAAAAGCACATAGCATAATTTTAACCAAGTTGATGAGCAATGGAATCTATTTCTTTGACAACACAAACTGTAGACGCATTTTGGTCTTTCAGAAGTGCAATATTTATGACAACCCACAGGAAATTAAAAAGTTTGCTATTTCCACATCAGAAACAAGAAAAACAATTGATGCCATCACAAAACACAAAACAAACCTTTTTGTGGAAAGAATTGCTGGATCTGTTATTATCAGCAGCAAACAGACCTAAGCATTGCCAGGATCTGCAAAGAGATCAAAATATCTGGGCAAGCCAGATCCCCCCTTCTCTTAAACAAGGTCGGATCCTATAGAGGCAGCAAAACGCTTTGTGTTTCTTTGCTGTGTTTCTCCCAAATCACACAGCCAAGTTTCAGAACTGTTATGTTTATACAGTAAACTTCAAACACCTATTTCCTAATTTGGGTTGATCAGAACATCTCCAAAACATCTGCCCAACTTGGTACACTGCCCAGGAAGTCTAATAATATTTTTTGAGAAGAAAAATGGAGATCTATTGGGTAAGACGGGGAACTACCTGGAAAAATTACGAGGTTTTAGTAAGACTATTGGTACTCCTAAATTTGCCAAGAGTCAGCCCTTAGGAATGCAGTAAGAACTCTAGGCAGCTTTAAAATAAACTCTTTGATTAAATGCAATTATAAGAAATTGTCGTCTGTCAGAATTTATATTTTTCCTTGGAATAATGTCCAAAATAGTCAATGTCGGAAGTATGATTAGCACATTACCAATAGTGACCCAATTTTCCTACATGGTACAGTCTGGAGGTAATGAGAAATCCTGCTTTCTCAAAACTCTAGGTTCCTTCCAAGTCCTGGGATGATTACAATTTTACTTTCTAAACAAGTTCTAAACATGTCCAAAAGGAAGCAGTATATAGCTAGGTAAGGGTATAATGTAATACAGAAAACAAAGTGGATTACTGCCAAATGGTGTTAAGTAGAGCAGGACTCCAGGTCTTTCCTCAATGTCTCAGACTTAGAAATCTTATTCGTGAGAATATGGAAGTGGATTTGTGTGTCAAGAATTGACTCACATTAACAAAAGCTCACAGAGATAGTATGGACAAAACCAGATAATACTTTAAAGATGAGCATTAAGAAAGATTGCTGCCCATGCATATGGAAACTTCATCCTTTACCCAGAGAAGTCCAATCACAATGAAAGTCAAATGACAACCAGGAGTGTAGGTGGAAGGATGGAATCTGAATGAAGACTATTTACTGTGTGATTTGAATGTTTAAATTCGTCACATGAGGCGCCTATTTAAAATAAGCATTAGTCCTTTCAGGAGGCAATCCTCTCCAAGTACTTTGGAAGCCTTTCTACTCCCTATACTCCACTCTTCATGGGAAAACAATCGCCTAGAAGGAATATCCATTGAGTCATCCACAAACATTGCTATTCAAATCAGTTTCTCAGAAAACTTTTGCCCCAAGAGGTAGGGAAATAGCATTGGATTGCAGATAACCTAGGGAGAAAGACAGGATTCAATAAGAAATAGGGGTGAAAAAGCAGAAGTGCTGAAGACATGGTTTACTCCTCCATACATTTAAAAGGGTCTGCTGAGTGACTTACTTCTACTTGGATATGAGCAGCAGCCTCCTTTGGGGTTGAAACAACCATCAACACCACTATCAACTAGGAAGTTAGATGCCTCTGTGAGGCATAGGCAAAAGCAGCCACAAAGTCTACTTACTTTGATTCCTTTAGGAGAGAAATTTATTCAATTCTTATTCTAAAGGCCATTGCTTTATTATTTTATATGAACTTAAAATTAGAAATTAATAAACCTAGTTTCATAGCATAGGAGTTCAATTCATAGCTCCCCAAAAATATCTGGCTTTGAGTCTCAGCTCACCCACGGCTTAGCTGTGCGACCTTCTCTGAACATGGGGATAATGAGAGGACCTAACGCACAAAGACACAGCAGGGATTGCGCTGGAGCGTGTCATGTGCTTGGCAGAATGCCTGGTGCATAATAAGTGCTCCATAAATCCTGGTTGCTACTGATGTTGCCACTAGTGTTGCTGTTGTTGCTATTGGTGATGCCTTTCTGGGATTCCTCTGATATCCTCAAATTCTTCCCATATTATAGAAAACTTTCTTTTATGGAATATGATGGAATAAGAACTGCTTAGTTCAGATCATCATCATGCCTTGCCTGGCCTCATGCCCTAAAGTCTGATAGTTCACAAAACTGCACACAGCTGCCTGTGACACTGTTGAGTGTGCAGTTCTCTGGATTGGAACTCTTCAATGGCCACCTGTTACAGCTCAATCCAGTCAACAGGGTCCTTGTATCCAGGCTTTTGCCCGACTCTATCACCTCTTTCCCCTTCCTCTTTTTGCTTTATGATCTACTAACATCAACCTACTATAGTCCTTTATGTATACTTATAGTCTGACTTCTGTCTTTGTTCTTGTTTTTCTACTAGCATATACTCCCATCTCATATTATCAGCTCGATGCCTACATATCCTTCAATAGTTCTATCAGCCTCTCTTACTCCCTTGGTTCAGTAACTGCTTCATCACTATCTACCAGCACCCAGAATGTTGTGTGGCACAGGGAAAATGCTCAATGAATGTGTGCATAAAAGAACACCCCCTCTGATCAATCGCCTACTACAAAGAGATGAGGAAATGTTGATAAAGTTAGTTTCCATTCACAGGCCTGAAATACCATACTGCTCAGACTGTGAAAAACAGTCTTCATGTACACAATTGTGGCAGAACCTATAATACAAATTTTGTTAATCTAAAAGTCAACCAATCATCTTAGGATAAGGCACTGACTGATTAGTTGAATGAATCAAGTTTTTATGAAGGAACACATAGTACTAAATTGTTTCTATATCTGATTTTTTAAAAGTCTTTGGATCTGCTTTACTGAGTTACTGATTTGAAAGTTTAGAGTTTATTTCTTTTAATGAAGAAAATAATTTTAAAATTGTCAAGTGTAGATCATACAATTATTCACCATTATAGACTTAAACATTTAATCTGCTGAAGTCAAAACATTTTTTTTTTAATCCAGCCAGTCGTACAGGCTCAAGCTAGTAGCTAAGAAATGAAGTTTGCCTTCTTAGTTGGTGTTTGTCATACTTCATGTTATCACCTATAACCTAGATTCTGGGATTACCACTTATCTGAAGTTTTTGTTGAAACTTGAGGTAAAATGAAGCTTATCTACTTTACCCCAGCTGTATTGACTTTGTGATGTTAACAGTAGTGCAACTTATTTCTCAGCATGCTAAACAGTGATAATTCAGATAGTACTTAAGGAGCAGATGCTGAGAAGGAAAGGTTCCTAGGAAAGTATGGCTATAGGAAGAAAGCAAAGGCCTTAAATACATAATGAGGCATGCTGTTAGGGACTTATGCCATTGGCCTTTAATAAGTTCACCTCATTACACATGCATGTGCATGTGTAAACCTACCAGAAGCTTGGCTTAATTAAACTTTTGACGAGAAACAGGCACTTGGTTGTACATGCTAAACTAGATAACTTGCCTTCTTATCACTAACAGTAGAATTCAGTCACAAAGGATCCTTCATTTGAGACATGCACGCAAAGAATGTAATTTTAAACATTGGGATGATGATCCAACTCTACATATTAGTCTATTTTAAAAAGGAGAGTAGAATCAATTCATAGAACTTGTTCTATGACATTTGGGTATAAAATATCTAATCTTGAAGTAGCCTCATCTTGATGGAAGGTAACACTATTTCCAGTATAACTAGAAAATATGGGACTCTTCATGAGGCCTTCTCCCAGATAACTCAATATTTCCCTTTGTGCATTCATAATTTTAAAAAATGGCAATAGAAGACAACAGCATAGAAAGCATGACATAATGAGAAGACCTTTGGCCATGGGTCCAGTTAGATGGAAATTAGGACCCTAGTCTTGCTACTCAGAAGCTATGTGGCCTTAAAAAAAATCACTAACATCTAGACACTTAATATCCCACTGTCCCATATATAATATATACATGTATGTATTTACCTTGTAATAGTGTGCTGATGGTTAGAGATATGTTTGTTAAGTCTCAGGCACATAAAAACAGCTAAATAATTAGCTAGTATTATCACTCACACTGTCATTATAGATTGCTATATATAGACTGATGGAATTTAGAATAAAAAATAAGAATCATAGAAAAAGAGGGAGAGAAGTCTTGAATTCAAATGCTGTCAGGAGCCAAGAAAGGACGTGAGTAAGGGGAGAGAAGAGAGATCTCTGGTAAAATCAGGGAATATACACTTCTTTTTAAATGATTTTTGAATTCAAAATCTTTTAAACATCATGGACAAAACAAACAGAAATAAAAAATAAATCTCTCACTTTAGTTATATGAATTTGTCCCAGGCCATCGGTCCAAGCATACTTATTTTAAAAATAAGAAAGGCAGTGCTCAGAGCAATGGTTTATTGCTCTAATCACCCAGCAGCTTGATGGTAGACTTGAAAGCAGAGTCTGCTTCTGCAGTATGTTTACTTGACCTTCATTTTTTCAACCCCAAATTTGTCCCTCTCTGGAATCCCTAAGAAATCTACTTTTCTTTTCTGGTTCCTGCACTTTGCTTTACTTGGAACAAGTTGAACCTATGATCTTTAATCATCCTGGCCTATGAAAAAAAAAGGAATGCCTTCACCAGCCTCTACTTTGGGCCTCAAATAATGAGGCTGAGATGGAATGCTCTCCTAGCTCACATTTTAATCATTCAAGCTGGGAGACAGCTGGGTACAGACCTTTCATCCCCCTTTAAACCCTCAATTACTAATCCCACCAATTTTCTTTTAGATAATCCATAATTACCAGTGCCTTATTTAATTCAGTCTTTATGTAGCATCCTCATTGTCCTATGTACATCAATATATTCAGATAAATTTGATCAGAACTTAATAGTCACTAATTTGTATTGCTTATCAGAGATATGATGAGACATCAACCAGCTGCACACCACTTACTGTATCTGTGAAGGTGTACACAGCAAGTGGAGCAGTTCTAGAATGCCCTGGTGGCACAGCACAGTTAAGTGATAACATTTGTCACATGCTTTATAATTATAATAGGGATCTTACATGTATTAATTTGTTTAGTTCCTATATTTTAGACTGATTCTAGTGTGATTCCCACTTTACTGATTAGAAAGTTATGGTATATGGGGATTAAGCAGCTTGTCTAAGGTCACACAGCTCTTAGACTTGGAACTGGCTCCTGAGCCAATTCTCTTACATTAGCTATTACATTCTACTATCTCTTGAAATATTTTCACATTATTTAAACCAATGTTGTATTAGGGTAAAAGAATTTTCAAGAAAATCAGAGTCCCCATTACACATTTGCCCCAACTCCCTCTCTATCCTTCTTCCTCCTATCTTTCTTCTCCCTCCCTGTCTTCCTTCTTTCCTTCCTCAGATGTGTTCTGTGCTCCTACAGTGTTGAAGCAATGTGTCCAGACTGTTGCACACTGCTACCAACATGAGTGAGATATGGATCACTGCACCAGGTGTTGACTTAACAAAACAAACTTCTTGTTCAACCAGTCCATGAAACCCTGTGCCCAGTGACCCCAAGGACCTGGTCTATGTTTGTTATGTTTTATCTAGTTTATGGATGATGGAACACCACGGTTCCTTGCTGAATCAGATGTCTAGCATCTGAGCTACAAGGAAATAGGTGAAGCACTGATCCATTTAAGTTTAAGAAGCAATTTAAACTTGGGAAGAAACTTGCACAATGAAGGTTCTTAATCATTGGCATAGTGATCTATATCAGGAGGAGAGCAGCACTAGGAAACAGTGCTTCTGAAAACACTGATATTTAATCCAGATTATTTATATGCATTATAGGTTTATACTTGTTTTCAACCTTAGCAAAATTCTCTTTGGTCTTTATAGTTCACAACATCATCATTTGCTTTCATTTACTCATACAACAGAAAGGACTTAAGCCAAAACGTCTTTCAAAGGAGCCACATCCTTTAACAAATGTAAAACATGTGGAGGAAAAAAAAAGCAGCTAAACTTTGTAAAGTAAAATGGGTTTTTCTTATAACTGACTGATATCTAAATGTCAAAGAATTGTGTTATAGGAACATATTTGTCTTAGTTTTAACATCTATTTGGCTCATTTCCATTTAGCATACGTTTTCCAACTGCTAAAAATGAAGTAAAAGTGGTAATAGCCATAGTATTTGTAATAGTAAAAACAGAGCCAGCATCTATTTTGTATGACTTTTACAGTCTTAAAGCTGACATTCTACATATTAGATGACAAAGTAATCATATCTTGATTCTCTATATTATCTTTAAATGTTTTTCTCTGCATTTGTAAACAATATTTATGGACATCTATTTAATATTTCATGTTGTACTTTTGCTTTTTGGTAACTAAAAGTTTGAATTCAAGGGCATTTTTCCATTTTTTAAAATTTATATTTTAACTAAATTGTAATTTGCATTGCTTTTGTGTGTGAGTGATCATATGCAAATAGAGCTTATAATGTAAAAACTTAGAAATTACCCAAAAGACTCCCTCTATTGAAAAGCTGTTTCAGGTAGGGCCCTATCTACTTTCAATATGTGAAAAGTATTGACATGAGAGCATTTTTTTAAAAAATATTTTAACACTAATTTAAAATAGACTTCTAACATATAAGAAAAATACCAACCGTCTTTCCCAATTGAATTTTTCTATGAAAAGTATAATCTATACTGTAAATAGTACATTGAATCTAATAAAGAAAATGCCAGGCATCATGTGGAATGTTGGACTCAGTTTTACTTACACTTAGTATAGCAGAATAGATCTGGAATACATTTATATAAAGAGTAAAGGGACAAAGAATGTCTCTGTTTCTTACTAGGCTTGGATTGTTATCTAGGTGGGCAGCAAAGAACGAAAAAAAATGTAAGATCACAACACATAAATTCTAGATTGATTAGTCCTTTCTAAGGGAGAACTGATGGAAATCTAACTGGAAAACCTTGCAGATCCATCAAATGGTCAGCCTATAAAAATCATAACAAATAAAGCAACTGAATTGAAAAATAAACCACTTATTCTGATTCATCATCACATCCAGAGTTATTGTGGCAAGTGGCTGCATGTGTAATATTACTTTCTTGAACTGCAGCAGGATACCCATGTACTCTAATTTTGTGTTTGCTGCAATGATAGTTATAATTTAGCCACATGTATGAATCATTCATTGAAGTTTTAAAATAT
Source organism: Glis glis (assembly GCA_004027185.1). Classification (NCBI taxonomy): domain Eukaryota; kingdom Metazoa; phylum Chordata; class Mammalia; order Rodentia; family Gliridae; genus Glis; species Glis glis. Next base: position 22,427 of record PVJS01024204.1, read on the forward strand.
TCAAAGTTGGAAATAACAGAATTACTGCCCACATAAAAGGCAGAAAGTTGAATGAAACTTGTGGGACTCTAGAATTTATTCTCTATGCCTAGGACCAGAAGAATGGAAATTAAGGAGCATTATGAAATAAATACTAGAGAAGGTGAGCAATTGAGTTAGTAATGTTGAGTTTGTATATGTGCTAGATGACAGACATATTTAAAAGTCAAGGCCGATGATAAATAGTGCACGGTCTAAAGTGGAGCCAATCTAAATGTCAAAGTGATAAAAGCAGGTTATTAGTAAGTATAAAGGCTACTGAAATAGAAACATATGATAGCATACCTAGTATGCCAGCTGAGAGCACTGCTGAAATGCACTGACTATTCATATGACTAAAAAAGGATATAAGTTAGTTAACAATGAAGTTGATGACACAATACAGTAGTTAGGAAAAACTCAAGACTGCTATGATGAAAGCAACAATAATTAAAAAATAACGATGGGAGAAGTTGCAAATATAGGAACTTGTAGCTTTAAACATGTGACAATATTGGAGATAAAGCAGTGGTTCTGAGTAATGCATGGAAAAGCCTTGCAGGTGAGTGAGAATATTTGGACTGGCATTGATATGAATATGGGGGATATTTAAACTGATAGGTGAAGAAAAGTGTGTTTGGTATTAAAATATTTGAGGAAGAGGCTGGAGACGCAGCTCAGTGGTAGAGCACTTGCCTAGCATGCATGAGGCCCTTGGTTCAATGCACAATACCAGTGGGGGGAAAATGAGTAAGGTAGATTAGATTCATTCTCCTTTTCCTTCAACCATCTACCATTTGTTAGGTCCCTCATATTTTTTAATAACATTGAATAAAGTACTAGAAATAGGCAAATGTATTAAAGATAAAGGTGAAGAGTAAATTTTTATTTAGATAACATAGATATCAAAAGAAACCCACAAAACTTAATTCTTAGAACTCTGATTTTAATACAGAATTTAACTGTATAATATCACTGATTTTTCTAATGTTTATATTTTAAAATAAATAGATTATCTATTTATCATCCCTAGTCACTGAACTTCATGAAATATCTCCTATTTTACAGAAGAAATGTAGAACTGACTAGCATTTTTTAAAAATATACTTTTAGGGTTAAAGATGGCAAAATAGAGGGAGACAGCACACTTAGGTTGCTCCAAGACTCCGAACTCAACCAGCGGGAAGACTGCTTCTTGGGAAGAGAAGAAAGTCAGATCTCAATAGAAGAAAGAAAGTTGAAACACAGTGTTATTTAATATAGCACAAAGAGCAGAGACTGAAAAGAGTTCCATGCATCTCTGGTGAGTGGAGAACAGAGGTGGGAGCCATCTTGGCAAGCCCACGCTGGGGCTAGTGGTTGCCAGGACCCGGTGGCTCTCAAGACGAACTCCAGCAAAAAACAAGCAGAATCTTGTCAAGCCAGTGATTGCAGAATACCAACATCAAAAGCAATCTTATTTTTCTCTCCACACTCAAATTCCTCAACACGCAACTCCCTAGACAGCCCAGCCAAACTGACCAGTGAACTCTTGCAGCAGCTGAAGTTGGATAGAGAAACAACAGGACCTGCCTGCAGGGATCCCTGTGGCTACATCCTGCCTCTTCAAGACCACTGTGAATCTACAGACCAATCAACCAAAATGCACAGTGAACTCTGAGAAATGACTGGACCTTTATTCAGGGACCCCAGTGGCTGCATCCTGCCTCATCAAGAACACTGTGAAACTATAGACTAACCAGAGAAACTGCCTAGTGAACTCCTGGGACTGCAGTTGAATTTGTACCTTCTGGCAGAGACCCAAGTGACCCTCGTCAAGACTGTGAGTTTACAAACTATTCCTGGGCTGGGGGGACTGTGGGACTACAGGGACTTGAGAGGCAACAAACAAACCCACTGGGTTGTGAGTTTGCAAATCATCTCTGCAGAAGTGTGGGGACAGTGGGTACAGTCAGACACAGAAGAAACATGAATTAGCAAACAAACCCTAGGGACACTCAGTGGATGGAGTGAGACCTAGGGTTGGCCCCTAGGCCGTGTCCTCGCAGGGCCTCCAACAATCACCACAGGAGCAACAGCAGTGGTATCTGTGTGGTGAAATAACTCATCCAACTGTGCTGCAGCCTCAGAAGGCTATAAACTCTCCCTAGCAGTGCCACAAGCACGAAGCCCGGAGGTCATCTAGATCTCATGTGATTTCAGCTGCCCAGAGCAGCATCAGTGTTCCTGGGGCTAAATAACTGAGCCAACCAAGTGCCAAGCTCACAATAGTACAATCTCTCCCTGCCAGAGCTTGGACCCTGAAAGCATGGAGGCCAGGGGACAGCAGCATTTCATGTGATTACAGCTACAGGCTTGGAATGTGACACACTCTCCTCCAGCAGACTTTGAGCCTAGCTATCACACATGCCAGTTACTGACATCGCTCCTCATGATCACAACCAGCAGAACAGTAGTCGTGTCCCTGGGCCATCAAAGCTCAGTCAGCCAGGCCACAAGTTCAGAACATAGTAATTTCTGCCCCTGCTAAGTGTAGCCCCAGTGAACACAGAGGCAGGAGGTCAACACACTGCAGGGTTTAATGGGTTCACAACAAGCAGAGAAGTTGGGGTGTCTGTGGGGCATTAAATCCCAACCAGCAGGCTGCAGGCTCTGAACAGAACATCATTGTCTCTGACCCTGCTGAGTTTGGGCTTGGTGAGCATACTGACCTGCAGCCAATCAGAGACTCCTGTTTGCCAGAACTGACTAAGAACTATATCTTGTTAAAGAGACTCTGGGAGACAAAATGAAATGTCTAATTATATGAGACAGAATCATTGAGGCAAATATATGCTCCCAGCATAGGCCTTATTATAAAGGGATAACAAATGAACATAGGACTCACACAAAGAAAAAGAGGATGCCAAGACAACAGAAATACAAACCTGATAATTCTGAAAACATGAGAATGAAGACCAACGAGAAAATAATATACTCCCACAACTCACCAAGAGAGATTATCAATACTGAGCTGCAGAAAATGCCAGAGGAGAATTCAGAATTTTGATTTTCAATATGATCAGAAATGAAATCAGAGAGAGTGTACAGGAAATACAAGGATATATGCATAGAGAAATTGAGGCTGTAAGAATCAAAAAGAATTTTTGAGTGAAATGAAGGAGTCAATAAACGAATTAGCCAGGCATGGTGGTGCACGCTTGTAATTCCAGTACTTGGGAGGCAGAGACCAGAGGATCCAGGTTCGCGGCCAGCCTCAGCTACTTAGTGAGGCCCTCCGCAACTTTGTGAGACCCAGTTTCAAAATAAAGTATAAAAAATAGGGCCGGGGGTGTAGCTTGGAGGTAAAACGCCCCTGGGTTCAATCCCCGGTACCGCAAATAAACAAATAAATAAGTAAAATGAAATATAATTTAAAAAATAAACGAAGTAAAGACCTCAAAAGAAACCATCTCTGGCAGACTAGACCACATGGAGAATGTAGTCTCACTCTTGGAAGACAGCTCATTCAAAACTGACCACACTGTCAATAATATGAAGAGGACAATACAACAACACGATCAGAAGAAATAAGGCATAATATGAAATGACCTAACTTATGGATAATAGGCATTGAAGAAGGTCTAGAAGCACAAACCTAGGACATTAGAAATCTCTTAAGAGAAATAATATTAGAGAATGTCCCAGATATAGAAAAAGAGTTGGATATCCATGTACAGGAGACATTCAGAACTCCAACAAGACAAGATCAAAGAACTTCTCCACACACATAATAATTAAAATGACTAGCATAGAGGAAAAGGAAAGAATCTTCAATGCATTGAGGGGAAAAGAACAGGTGACATTCAGGGGCAAAACAAGAATCCCTCTAGACTTCTCAACCCAAGTCATGAAATCCAAGAGGAACTGAAACATGGTACTCCAAACCCTGAAAGAAAACAACTTCTAACCAAGACTGCTATATCCTGTAAAGATATCATTAAAAATTGATGGAGAAATAAAAAAACTTCCAAGACAAGCAGAAACTAAAAGAATTCATGACTACCAAGTCAGCACTAGAAAAAAACACTTAAAGAAATAGAACATAAAGAAGAAAACAGGAATATGAGTAACAGAGAAGGGGTGAATTCCACCAGATGGGCAACTAAGCAAAGGAGAAATAAGCCTATATCAAACAGGAAATATAACTCAAAATGAAAGAAAAAAATCATATCTCAATAATAACATTGAATTTCAAAGGTCTAAACTCCCAAAATTAAAAGGCATAGATTGGCAATGTGGATTAAAGAACATAATCCAATTATATGCTATTTGCAAGAAACTAACCTTACAGGCAAAGATATCCATAGGATAAAGGTGAACAGACGGAAAAAGATATAGCATACAAATGGAGACCAAAATCAACCAGAGGGAGCAAAGTTCATATCCGACAAAGCAGACTTTAAGCTAAAACTTGTCAGACAAGACAAAGTATGTCCATTCTTACTAACAAAGGAAGCTTTCCAGCAAGAAGGTGTAATGGTAGTAAACATTTATACCCCAAATGTGGGTGTACTCACATTATAAAACAAATTCTTCAGGACATTAGGTCTCAAATAGACCCAAATACAGTAATATCGGGAGACTTCAACACACCCCTCACACCACTAGATTAATCTTCCAGGCAAAAGATGAGTAAAGACACTTCTGACCTAAAGAACACTATAAACAAATGAACCTAATAGATATTTACAGAATATTCCAACCAACAACAGCTAAATACACAGGGAACCTTCTCCATAATAGATCACATTTTGGACCACAAAGAAATTACCAGAAAATTAAAAAAATGTAATATAATTCCTTGCATCTTTTCAGATCATAAAGGAATGAAAGTAGAAATCAACAACCGGAAGACCAAAAGAAATTAGATAAATACATGGACACTGAATGATACACTTTTGAATGAGGACTGAATCATAGAAGAAATAAGGGGTAAAATAAAAAAAATTCCTAGATGTAAGTTCCAAGAGAAAAAGAATCTTTAACTCTTTCATTTACTGATATATCTGCAATATCTAGAACAGTGCTTGGTTCAAAGAAAAAACTCAGTAAACATTTTGAATGAAGTAATATAATTAGTCACAAATAATGTACATTTACTTTTTACTTGACATAATTTTATTCTGCTTTTGGTTTGCCTCGAAACCAGAATGTAATATCATGAATGCAAGAACTAAACCTTTCTTTTTCACCCTGTACCTTCCCACCATGACTAAAAATAGTGCTTGACACATAATAGGTGCTAAGCATTTAATTCATAAATGGAACTAAATGCAGTAGATAAAGGACAGTAGACGAAGAAGCCATGCCAAAATGCACAATTCAGGGAAGAAAGTTGAGTCATTTTGTTGGTTTTGTTTTATTTTAGGCGACAACAAAGAAATTAGTTCAGTTGGCATGGGTTAAGTTTGACAGTCCTGTCCATATGAGTTGGAATATGAAATCTGAGGTGGTTTGGAACTCCTTAAGAATAGATGCAAAGTTTTTGGTATTCATAAACTGAAATCATGTAAGAGAATAATATTATCTATGGAAATCATGAAGCATACCTTTCTAAAAAGGGAGATCATAAACATATAAAAATTAGATTGATTTATTTTGTTAAAGAATACCTACCTGTATCTTGATACTATGGTGTTCAATTTTTTTTGGAGATTAATTAATCATTAATTTCAGTAATGACACAGCACTGTAGTACATATACTACACAAGTTCCATTTTCTTTTTTTTTTTTTTTTTTGCGGTACCGGGGATTGAACGCAGGGGCGTTCTACCTCCGCGCTATGCCCCCAGCCCTATTCTTTTTTATACTTTATTTTGAAACCGGGTCTCACGAAGTTGCGGAGGGCCTCACTAAGGAGAGAGAGAGAGAGACAGGGAGAGAGAGAGAGAGCGAGAGAGCTGAGGTTGGCCGCGAACCCGGATCCTCTGGTCTCCGCCTCCCAAAGTACTGGGATTACAAGCGTGCGCCACCACGCCTGGGGACAAGTTCCATTTTCAACCCCAAGTTTTGCTGTTAGAAGAAAAAGGATTTATTGATGGGAAATCCCACTAACAAACTCCATATTCTGCTTCTAGAGGCCCACTTTTATTCTATATAAACATATACCTATATATATGTGTATATATACCAATATAAATATATGATATATTATATATCATAAATATATGTAATATATAATATGTATTACATATATATGAATATGTAAATATTTATATAAAAGTATATATAACTATAAATATATTCCTATATAAAATATTTAACATTATAAATATGAATGTTTAATATTATAAATATGAATATTTAATATTATAAATATAAAAATATGCTAAAATATATACCTATATATAGGTATATATACCAATATAAATGTATATACCAATATATGTATACTAAATCTATTAT
>PVJS01024205.1:0-28891 GCA_004027185.1 Glis glis
GAGAGAGAGAGAGAGAGAGAGAGAGAGAGAGAGAGAGAGAGAGAGAGACAGGGAGAGAGAGAGCGAAAGAGCTGAGGCTGGCCGTGAACCCAGATCCTCCGGTCTCTGCCTCCCAAAGTACTGGGATTACAAGCGTGCACCACCACGCCCGGCTAGAATGTAATGATATTTTGAAAGGATATGATTACAAGTTTTATTGTGCCTTGAATTGCTCAACTTGACTTTGTTTTTACTTTTCTATGTTTTTGATTTTTCTTTTATTTAAAGGACCCAAACTTCTATGTGTAAGCACATTAATAGGTGTTAATGTCAAACAGACCGTTGGTGCTTTAGTGCTGCCTATACAGTGACCAACCAAATGCCTGGCTTTTGTTGCTGTTATATAAGTTATGGTCATTAGAGTCATAGATTTTTGTGTGTGTGTGATCGTGTGGGACTGGGGATGGAACCCAGGGGCATTCTACCTCCGAGACACACCCCCAGCCCTATTTTTTATTCTTTACTTGGAAACAGGGTCTCACTAAGTTGCGGAGGGCCTCACTAAGTAGATGAGGCTGGCCTTGAACCCGGATCCTCCTGTCTCAGCCTCCCAAGTACTGGGATTACAAGTGTGCGCCACCACGCCCGGCTTATTTTTTATTTTGAAATTGGGTCTCACTAAGTTGCTGAGGCTCTGGCTAAGTTGTTGAGACTGGCCTCGAACCTGTGATCCTCCTGTCTCAATCTTCCAAGTCCTGGGATTACAGGTGTGTGCCACCATGCCTGGCATAGTCATAGATTCTTTAAAAACAAAACCAAAAAACTCCTCTATCCATTTCTAATAAGAACGATGTCTGTTTTCCAAGCACCGGGCAGATTAGAAAGAACAACGGAAACCTGAGAGTGCAGTAACAGAGGAAGCGGAGGCTGTGTGAGGGCCAGGGCAGAAGACAAGGAGAGGAGCCAAGCCTGCTCTGGGCTGGGACTGTCACCACAGTACAGCACACGCTGCTGGCCGTCACCGACACGGTGGCTCTGCTAGAGCCTTGGCCAGTATGGGCCCTGCCTGGGGGCCTCCCCTGTGTCCCCCAGCGGTGCTGAGATGCCCGAGACTCCTGAGAGGACCTGTGAAGGAGACTCTGCCAGCAGCACCCTAAGCAGCACCCTGAAGTTGTGCCCTTGACCTGAAGGACTGAGCCACTGGCTGATCAACAGCAGAGACGAACAATTTTAATGTTGGATGTCATTAAAATACAGTCTGAAGCCAGGCGAGGTGGTGCACGTCTGTAATCCCGGTACTTGGGAGGCGGAGACAGGAGGATCACAAGTTAACAGCCAGCCTCAGCTACTTAGTGAGGCCCTCCACAACTTAGTGAGACTCTGTTTCAAAATAAAAGAATAAAATAGGGCTGGGGGTGTAGCTTGGAGGTAGAATGCCCCTGGGTTCCATGCCCAGTACCACACACATCATAAAAAGTTCTGAGCAGGATGTGGTGGTGTATACCCTGGGAGTACTTGGGAGGCTGAGACAGGAGGATCACAGGTTTGAGGTCAGCCTCTGTAACTGTCCCCAGCACCAAAAACAAAACAAAACAAAAATTAATTAAAAAGATATGTTCTGCTTAGCTCCTTGGAACTTACAATGAATCCTTCAGCCTGGGGACCCTAGTGCCGAGAGCACTCTGGGTGGGGCGGGGACAAGAATTCCAGGGGTCAGAGCAGTAAGTAAACCTGGGGGTCCTGGGGCTCCTCTTCCCACCAGGCCAGCTAGGCTGGTTCAGCCTGGCAGGGACAAGTGTCACTTCTGCACACAGAAACAGGACAGACCAGGCCATGGGAGGGAGAGGGAGAGGTGGCCGCAGCGGCACACAGACCATGATGTCCCGGATGCTGGAGACCTGGGGGAGCTGGGACGGTGGCCCTTGGAGAGGGTCCGCAGCCCTGGGAAGCTCCTGCTGCTGGCAAAGCCGGGGCCACCATCTGCTCAGTCAGGGGAGAGGGAAGTGGCGACAGGTTTAGAATTACACAGTGATGATGACATGTATGGAATTAGTGAAGTTGGGGCCCAAGAAACAACCCCAGAAAGAAACCAAAGTTAAGCCGGGCGTGGTGGCGCATGCTTGTAATCCCAGTACTTTGGGAGGCAGAGACCGGAGGATCCGGGTTCGCAGCCAGCCTCAGCTCTCTCTCTCTCTCTCTCTCCCCTTAGTGAGGCCCTGCACAACTTCGTGAGACCCGGTTTCAAAATAAAGCATAAAAAATAGGGCCGGGGGCGTAGCGCGGAGGTAGAACGCCCCTGCGTTCAATCCCCGGTACCACAAAAAAAAAAAAAAGAAACCAAAGTTATATCTGCTTAGCAGATGCCGGGCCTGGGAGAGCAGTGGCGGAGGAGGTGCTGTGGGAGCCCCGTCTACACTAGCGCGTCCACTCATGCTGTGCCCTTGGTACAAGTGACATGGACGGTGTGTGGACTTTTTTGGGGGAACTGGCCATTGAACCCAGGGGCATTCTATTGCTGAGCTACATCCCCAGACCCTTTTAAATTTTGAAATAGGGTCTTGCTAAGTTACTGAGGATATTAGTACGTCACTGAGGCTGTCCTTGAACCTGCTATCTTCTTGTCTCAGCCTCCCAAGTGTGTGCACCACCAGCCCCAGCTTAGAACATTCTCTAATGGAACAGTTTGTTCCTCTCAGGGATGGAGGAGCTGTTAATTTTGCCTATTGGAGATATCAATGATATAATCAGAGAAATAGTAATTAGGCTTCCCCAAGTAACATTAGAAAGATCTTTATATATAATGGAAAGAAGGTTCATTTCATAAGAAAGATAATGAAATCTTAAAGTAGTAAATATGAAAAGATGATATGAAAATATATAAAAAGATTAATATGAAAAGAGCTGTGCCTCCCAAATGCCCATGAGCTGGTAGTGATGAGCGGGCAATAGCGCATTCAAGGGACACTGGCCAATCACACATGTGTCCACAGTACCGTGCAGGCTGTCGCAAGCCATCAAGCCCACGGCAAGCTTCCCAGCCTCCCACCAGGAGGGACGGGCTCCATGCTTCTCTTTTCAGAAGGCACATGGCCAAAGCCAGGACTGGAACCCAAGGGCGAGGGAACAGAAATAATGGTCTTACAGAAAAATTCAACTCCCCTGGTATTATAGTCACTTTCAAAAAGTTAAACACACACACACACACACACACACACACACACACACACACACACACTCAATGAATGTGTCAAGGATTAATTCAACTAAACAGTTAATAAGGAGATAATCCAGATGTTAAGACTGATTCAAAAGAGGATTTAAGGCCAGGAGATTTATGTAATGAACGGTCTGAGAAGTGACCAAATGAATTTGCCAATGGACACAAAACAGGTTAGTTTCCTATATGACTATAAACCTGGACCTTTGGGGTTAGCTTTCTATTGGACAGAAACTTGTGTCTTCAATGGGTAGAAATTCAACATGCAACTTCACAAAGTCTTTAACCTTCACTGAAGTTCTAGTTTTGAGTTTTAGTTCAATTAAACTCCATAGTGAGCAACAAGTCCCGTCAAATATATCCACCTAGACAATCCATGACTGAACCAGCTAAACAGTGTCCTTATTTGACATCCATAAGAATCTCTATCTTCTTAGTTTTTTCCAAGTTTTGGATAACTCTTTTTTGTAGTTTAGAATATCTTAGGCTGGGGACATAGCTCAGTGGTAGAGTGCTTGTCTTATATTCAGGAAGCTGCAGATCAGTCCCCTGCCCCTCCACTCTCTCTCACACACACCTTTACACCTTTATAACAATTCTATATGTGCAGATTTTTTTCTCTGTTCCTATGGGGATACCCCCTTAAACTATTGATTTGAAAGAAAGGGTCAAATTTGGATTCTTGAAGCTGGTCTGTAGGGAAGCTGTCTGCAGTGAGTTGAAATTCTCCATAGTAATTACATTTTCACTGCCTTGGAGTGAGGGGGGCTGCTGACCTTCACATCTTAGGGGATGGGGAGCCTGGGGGAATCCCGAGGTGTCACAGCAGGGGTCTTGGGGAGAAGTAGAGAAGAACCAACTTCTTATAAGGTGGAGGGTCTGATGTGGCATATTCTGGAAATCAATGCAAGTGAGCTATATGCAGAAACTCTTCCAGGGCCCTCGAGAGTTGTGTACGGGAAATTCTCCCAGGATGTTCTGACAGGCACCATGTTCACTCAGAGTGAAAGGGGAAGGGACCAAAAAAGTTCTATCCATCTAAAGAGAAAGAAAAGGGGAGTAGAATGATGCAAATCTTTTTCTGGGGTGACGGCTGTGCCACTTGGCACTTGGTTATTGGGATCTGTCTGGTTCCAGTGCCATTCTTACCAGAAGCGGGCAACAGTAGTTATAGGAAGTTGGCTTGGGGGTGAAGCAGGATCAGAAAATGGGGTGACTTTTAAGTCCTTCTAAACAATTTGACTTTTAAAAATCCGTGGACATATAATAATGTGGTCCTTTAAAGCAAGATTATTAGGGTATCTAACATTTTAGCTCCAAAGAGCCCATCTAATCCAACTCATTGAGAAGTTTTAGCCTCAGGACCAAAATTGTCTTACAGCTAAAAATGATAATTAGCATATACGTGTGTGCGTGTATCCTATATTAAATTCATGTGTTTTGGGTTCTAGTTGAATTAAAATCAATGAGAGAGTGATTTCATTACAGAAACTTAATCATGTGATTCTAACTTTAATGTTTAGGGCATAACACCTGAAATTTACAAATGAAAATATATTTGCATTACTTTTAATGAAGAAAGACAAACTAACAGAAACATAAACACACACACACACACACACACACACCAAAAGACTCACCCTAGTGGAAAAAGTTTTCTTTCTTCCTTCCTTTCTTTCTTCCTTCCTTTCTTCCTTTCTTTCTTTCTTTCTTTCTTTCTTTCTTTCTTTCTTTCTTCTTTCTTCCTCTCTCTCTCCTTCCTTCCTTCCTTCCTTCCTCCCTCCCTCCCTCTTTCTTTCTTTCTTTCCTTCCTTCTTTCTTTCTTTCTTTCTTTCTTTCTTTCTTTCTTTCTTCTTTCTTCTTTCTCTTTCTTCCATTTTTTTGCAGTGCTAGGGACGGAACCCAGGGCCTCCTGAATGCTAGGTAGGTACTGGGCCACTGGATTATTCTGGGATTATTCCACACCCCCAGCCCAGCATTATATAGTTAAAACGATTTGTTGTCTCTCCTTAAACTATACCATGTATCAAAGATGATATACTTACTACTAGATACATTCTTCCCACAAAGAGAATTTATCACATAGAAGAAAATCATAAAGGACCCATTGTCAAGTCTTAGGTAATGCTTAGCAAATACTTGCTTGCACAAACATCTAATATAGACTGAAATTTACCCTTAAACCACCTTCCCACGTACTTCTTAAAATGTCTAAGACAAACAAGCATAAAAAGCGCAGCGCTGTGGGCCGCTTCTTTGGGTCCCTCTCCGAGTTCATCAGCCCTCTCTGTGTGTGGTCCCTGCTGACCAGAGGAGGGACAAGGACTGTGAGATGCCCAGGGCGCCGGCAGCTGGAGGCGGAAGGACGCGGACTGGCCGCTGGGTGTCGCTGTGTGAGGCCGGAGAACCCGGGAGGCAGAGGATGCAGGCGGGGATGCTCGGGTACCAGGCGCAGGAGCGGAACCGCCCCGCAGCATCCGCCAGGCGCGGAGAATCCGCCAACGCGGAGAAAAACGGCACTTTAAACATTAAACCCCGCTTAAGTTACAGCACGAAGACACTGATCCTCGCTTGACAAACCAACGCGTCTTAAACACATTTTAAAGAAAGGTTTACAGTTTGAGGGCGCTCAAAGGAACATCGGATGATTCAAAAAGGTTGATTTGTAGGTGGAACCATTTCGAAAGACTGCGTCGTCTTCAGGCGGGCCGGCGGGGTCCCGGGGACCGGGACCTGCAGCCCTTTACCTTGGAGTTGGGCGCGCCCGCCCGCGCTCTCCACGCAGCCTGGAGAGCAGAGGGGAGATCACAGAATGGGGCGGCTCCTCCCCACCCCGAGGATTCCTACAGGGATGGCAGTCATCGGGTTTCTAATGGCGCAAACTTGAAGGGGAACCGAGAGAGACTACAAACAGGTTTATGGCCTGCCAGCGGGGCTCCGGGCAATCCCCGGCCATAGTGGCGCGGGCGGCGGCCCCCGCGGCGCGCTCATTAGCGCCCACTCTTCTTAATGGCTTCCTGTGGCTGGCTGTTTACTTGTCATTTGTTTGCGGCTTTGTTTCCCAGCTACCGAACCCAAGACTGACCGCCTTTTCTTTCCTCTTTAGAAGCCGGAGCCCCGAGCTGTGCCAGTGTCCACAAGCCAGGCCTCGCCCCAGGCCGGGCGCCTGCGGGCCCCTCCGCGCTCCAGTGTCTACCTGGTAGGACAGGGGCGGGCGGGACCCGCAGCCGGGGACAGCTGTCCTCCCGGCCTCGGTGGTCTGCAGGTCCCACCGCCGCCAGGAACGCCGAGCCCAGTCCAGGCCCGCGCCGGGGGGGCCTTTGCCTGGGAGCCCCTGTGCCAGGGTTGAGTGGGAGCAACAGCCGCCCCAGCGACCTCCTGGCAGCTGGACCGAACCCGAGCCCCCACATCCCTCCTGCCTAGCTCTGCAGCTCCCTGGCGGCCTTCCATGCACAGCGCTGGGGGTGGTCATGAACCTCCCAGAGACCTCCCTGCCATTTAAAGGTTCCTGTTTTAAGAAGGATGAAAGCTCTTCCGCAGCGGGAGGGAGGGAGGGTCCTGGCAGAGGATGTCCCCGCTGTCTGAGGGATTCTACTGTCTCCACGTAAAACCAGGTCACATAAATTTCACATTTCTGCTCTAGAAATTAGACTGGAGAGAAAAAAAATAGTTTGACAAGTGCTGATGTAGGCTATACTCTTGACACCCCAAAACCACCACCCAAAACCGCCTCCAATCTAATTTAAGAGTCCAGTGCAGGCCTGGTTTTATTCCTCTTGAATTTAAGTAAACTCTCCCAGCATTGTTGGGGGGGGGTAGGCTGCCCGAGGTCCCAGCTGCCCAGACCAAACAGGAGTGCACACACTTGTGCTGCCGCCCTGGAGTCAGACTGAGCTCTGAGCTCTGGGTCTGGCCAGTTTTCAAAACAGGAGACTCAGGCACCAACCCAGAGGGGCCCAGTGTCCCTGCCCCTGTGTCCCTGCCCCTGCCCCAGGAAGCCCCCTGCTCGCCCTGTAAAGGAAAGCGCCCCTGGAGGCAGCGGCTGCCCTTCCCCTCGTCTGTCTATGACACAGTTCTCCACTGTTGCCTGATTCTAGAACCACAATCAAAGCCATAACTAAGTTCTTTGCAATTTTGACTTTTTTTCTTTCCGGTACCGGAGACTGAACCCAGGGGCATTCTACCTCTGAGCTACACCCCTGGCCCTATTTTTTATACTTTATTTTTGAAACCAGGTCTCACGAAGTTGCGGAGGGCCTCACTAAGTAGCTGAGGCTGGCCACGAACCCAAATCCTCCGGTTTCTGCCTCCCAAGTACTGAGATTACAAGCGTGCGCCACCACGCCCGGCTCAATTTTGACTTTTGACAAATTGAAAATGGAAAAGGAGTCCTTCAAGTTCTAAGTCCCTGGTGCTGTGAGCGGGGGCTTCCAGGGTCACTGTTGAAGGAAGCTGTCCCGCATGTGAGGGGCCTTTCCTAAAGCCGGCCTTCTCAGTTGACTGGCGGCCCCAATGTCTGAGATGAAATTACATTTGAAAGAGGTAGGAATCTGAATGCCCGTTTTCTGCTAAGCTGGCAAATATATGGATTTTTATCACAAGCAGCATTTCAGTTTAGAGTATATGGCAATCCCAGCCTTTCCAGGTCAAAGGGAGATAAAATTAGAAACTGAATTTTTAGGGGAGGTCTCTTATCTCCTTCTTCTCATTTGTGTGAAGTGTCTCTCTCCTTCCTCCCTCCCTTGAAGCCTCCTTGTCCCCCCACCCCCCAGTATCCCCTAGAGTAACTCCTGGCTGCTAACGAGTTAAAAAGGACAGTCTACCTGCCTTCAAATTGCCCTCTTAATTCTAAAAATGTAAATGAGCGCATAGAATTCAGGAACAATTGCCAAACTTTGGAACCAGCCAAGGTGTCCATCAACAGATGAATGGATTACAAAACTATGGGATATGTACACAATGGAATTTTATGCAGCCATAAAGAAGAACAAAATTACATCATTTGTAGGGAAATGGAAAGAATTAGAGAACATTTATGCTAAGTGAGATTAGTCAGGCGCAAAGAGTGAAAAGTCGGATGTTCACCCTAATATGTGGAAGCTAGATAGAAGGAGACTTAGAAGGGACTCCAGACAAAGAAGAACAAAACTTTACATGATCAAAGAAGATGACGTAACTGAGGGAATTGGGAGGGGGGTGGAGGGAAACACACTAAAGCACATGATGTATATATACAAACTTATAAGACTCAATCACTATGCAGAGCACTAAAGGGAGGGAACCGGGAGGGAATAGGGTGGAATTTGAGGGAGGGCTAAACGAGCAATGTGTGTGCATGTATGATTCTCCTAACCTGACACTTATCAAATGTATAATTACAATGCACCAATAAATGAATATAAAAAAAAGAATTCAGGGATGTGGTGTTTAAGGGCGTGGTGGTACTTGCTGGTGGCCACTGCTGTTGAAAGTGACCCTCTCCCACCAGGCGTCCCATTCTGATGCTTAGAAAGGGGACTCGAGTTTAGAAAGCATCTGCCGACTTATAATTTGCCGTTAAAAGCCACTCTGATATTTGTGTGTTCTCTTTGAAAATCAGATTATAGGGCTGCAGAATGAACTGGCCCAACGTGGGGTGTTGAAGAGCACAAGCGACTACGAGGACTTCTGGAAGCTGGTTCAGGAGGAAGTTCATGGAGCAGAACTCAGAGAAAAGCTCCAGGCAATCAAGTTTAAACGTGAGTCTCTTTCCTGTTTCAGACCATGGATTCTTAGAAGCTGGGTAACAATTCAGCAGTTGGTTCCCGAGGCGTAGTGACACCATCTGTCTTACAGTTGGGCTAAGGTTGTAGGATAGCTGTCTTTTCAAGATTTAAAAGCTGTATTGATGTACTGGTGTGTGTGTGTGTGTGTGTGTGTGTGTGTGTGTGTGTTGCTGAGGATTGAACCTTGGGGTGTTCTACCTCCAAATTACACCCCCAAGCACTATTTTTATTTATTTATTTATTGTTGTTTTGAAACCGGATCTCACTAAGTTGCTGAGAATCTCACTAAGTTGCTGAGGCTGGCCTTGAACCTGCGATCCTTCTGTCTTAGCCTCTCTAGTACTGGGATTTCAGGCTTGTGTCACCATGCCTGGCTTAAAAGCTGTATTGATTTTTAATACTTCGTTTTCTTAATAAAATAAGCACTGGCACATAGTGCTGTTCTCAAGTCAGCGATAGCAACCATCGCCAAGAACTAGGGCTCAGAGTGAGAGAGAGCCACAGGCTTTTTATTCAGGATGCTGCTAGGGTTACCCTCTCACCGAGGTGAAGAAATTTATCTCAACAACTGAGCAGTGTTTACTTCTTGCCCAAAACTGTGCACAAATACGTGTGATAAATGGCCTCAAGGAGACAAAATAGTGTTTCCAAAAAGTGTTTGAGCATTTCAGAACGTAAAATTTTAAAATTTTAAAGGGAGGTCACAAGGAAGTTTGTACATTAAATTTACTGAGTCACATAATAACCAATATGGCCACAGGACTTCATTTTGATGGAGTCATTTATATACTTTTAGTTTATTATTAAATTCTTAAGGTATTTTTTTTTTTTTTTTTGCGGTACTGGGGATTGAACCCAGGGGCATTCTACCTCCAAGCTACACCCCCAGCCCTATTTATTTATTCTTTATTTTAAAATAGGGTCTCGCTAAGTTGCGGAGGGCCTCACTAAGTAGCTGAGGCTGGTGGCGAACCTGCAATCCTCCTGTTTCAGCCTCCCAAGTACTGGGATTACAAGTGTGCGCCACCACTCCCGGCTTGCTTAAGGTATTTGTAAAGTATGAGCTGTCAACGGTCTGAGAGCCAGAGAGACTCAGGCCAGCACCTTCCGCGCATGAGCGAGCCAGCGCCTGGCTGTGCCCATGGCTTTTGCGTCAGGTGATTGTTTCAGGAGACCCACGACAAGCTTTGCAGAGCTTGGTAGGTAAATGCTACCTGCTCTGAGGTGTGCAGCGCTCTGTGATGAAACCCTCTTGGGTTTGTGCATACAGATTTGTTATGTGTTCAGTTGGGGCAGGCACAGAGTTACACGATGTTGGTACAGAGGCGACCACAAGAGGCTGATTTTACACTTTTTTTGCTGCGTAAAATACTTTCAGGGGAGCATAAGTACTTATTAATTATGCATCCACATTAATATCCTGGATGGAGCCAGGTGTGGTGGTGCACGCCTGCAATTCCAGTACTTGAGAGGCTGAGACAGGAGGATTGCAGGTTTGAGGCTAACCTCAGCAATTTAGCAAGATCCGGTTTCAAAATAAAAATTAAGCCAGGTGTGGTGGTGTATGCCTGTAATCCCAGTACTTGGGGGGATGAGACAGGGGCTCCCAGGATCGAGACCAACATCAGCAACTTAGTGAGACTCTCAGCAACCTAGCAAGAGCCTGTTTCAAATAAAATAAAATAAAATAAAGTAAAATAAAATAAAAAGGATGGGGGTATAGCTCAGAGGTAGAATGCCTCTGAGTTCAATCTCCAGTACAAATAAATAAATAAGTAAATATTAAAATAGGATGGGGGTGTAGCTCGGAGATAGAATACTGCTGGGTTTAATGCCAAGTTCTATGGGGGGTATCCTGCATGGCTATTCCAGACTCACTTCCCTCGGATTCGCTGCTCTGACCTCAGCGCAGGGCTTTACAGGTGACGCTGGCCTTCGCGGTCTTCCACGTGTGTTTGAGCGTTGCTCCATAAAAATGTCTAAAGAAAAACCGGCAAACTTGCAGATTTCCAAAGTGACACAACATGCAAAGTCAACTTCCAGAGAAGATTTAAATACCCATTGTTAATCGACTGACTTTTTTTTTTTGAGAATGGAAAAGTCGAGGGTAGCGGGTTTGAGCAAAGCGGGCGGTCGCTCTTTTCCGGTGGGCGCCTCTCGCTGGGCAGCGTGGAGAGGGGCCGGCACCCGCAGCCTGAGGAAGGCCTGGTGGCCCGCTGTTGGCGCTGGTCGTGGCTGCACGGGTGGCTTGCCCACTGTCACTGTGAGCCTCCTGTTAACATATGCCATCAGGACGGGAGGCTGCGGGCACCTAGGTCCTTCTGAGTGGACGTGAAAAGCTGCCAGCCCTGAATCATTCAGGTCTTGATTGGTCGGGGAGGTAGACAACACAAACCTTTCTCACGGTTGGAAGCACGCGTGTTGGAAGGTGAGCTGGGACGTTTCTGCCGTCTGTGACACACCGCTCTTGGCCATTAGTAACTGTCGCAGGTTTCCCTGAGGATGGTCATCTCCCACTGGCAGATGGAACTCTCTGGAGCCATTTGGTAATCAAACAGTGGTAGTGGTAGACCCAGATGTCTAGTAGGAAGGACCCTGAGTACAGAGAGATAAGCAGCACGCCATAGATATCCACAAAAGAAAAATAGCGCCGTTTTACAGAAAATACAAGACTTTGATCCAAATAGGTGGCTGGCTGCAAATGTTGACTATAATTTTGGAATATTTAAATTAAATATATAAAGCGTGTCTTTTGTCTCTATCAAAACAATGAGGTCAGCTTTCTCTCGAATTTGATGAGTTAATAATCTATCAATGTGGTGACATATGCTTGTAATCCCAGTACTTGGGAGGCTGAGACAGGAAGGTGGCAGGCCAGCCTCAGCAACTTATCGAGACCCTCAGCAGCTTAGTGAGGCCTTGATTCAAAATTAAAAAATAAAAAGGACTGAGAGTTGTAGCTCAGAGTTAGAATACTCCTGGGTTCAATCCCCAGTTCCAAAATAATCATATCATAAGTAATATTTTGCTGGGTGTGGTGGTTCATGCTTATAATCCCAGTACTTGGGAGGCTGAGACAGGAGGTTCGAAGCCAGCCTCTGCAATTTAGCGAGGCCCTCTGCAACTTAGTGAGACCCTGTTTCCAAATAAGAAATAAAATCGGACTGGGGGTATAACTTGAAGGTAGAATGCCTATGGGTTCAATCCCCAGTACCAAAAAAAAAGTAATATTTTTGACTATGACATAATGATAAAGATATCTACCAGTATTTATATATTTAAATAATATTGAATGCTGAAATACCGAAATAAATCTTGCATAGCTGAAATGATTGTGGATTTCCATTTTTATGCCAAAAGGAAAATTTTATTGTTCAAATGTTAAGCTGGAGCCAGGCATAGTGGCACAGGACTGTAATTCCAGTACTTGGGAGGCTGAGACAGGATCGCAGGTTCAAGACCAGCCTCAGAAGCTTAACAAGACTCTAAGCAACCTAATGAGACCCCTTTTAAAAACAAAAAATAAAAAGGGCTGGGGGCATAGTTCAGAGAAAGAATGCCCCTGGGTTTAATCCCTAGTACCACCAAAAAAAAAAAAAAGTTAAGCTGGATCCTAAATACTAAGTGGTATAGCTCAATGCAAATTCATATCCTTTCCTGCTTATAGGGAAATGGACATTTATAATAGCACAAATCAGGCTTCTTGATAACTCTCAAATATCTTTCCCCAGTGTTAAATCCTAGACCCCCACCTCTGGCTACTCCTAGGAGAAAGGAAACCAGGCTGTCGGTGGAGGCTGATCAGGAGAACAGACTCTGCCAGCAAAAACCGGTGAGGTTCCTCCTAGGGATAAAAAGTGTGTTCTCTAAGATGATATTTTAATTCCACCAGGAAACTGTCTTTCATGTCTACTGTGTTCAGGGCTTTTTATTACTTAGCACTGAACTGTCCATGCAGCCAGGTGCTTGGGTTAACAGGCACTTTTGAATTCTCATTGTGTGCAAAGTGATATTTTGTGTCACCCGCACAATTTCATTTGAAATGAAAAGACAGTCATGATGTGTGCTTTCAAAGAGAATGTGGTACGTCTAGGGAGATAAAACCCATGGTGAAAATGATTCTCGAGGGATTAAAAAAAAAACTAACTGGAAGCTCTTGTGTGAAGAGAAAGAAATGATTCTTGTTCTTTATTATATAAAATTAGGGTGCAATTGATATAGGAGGCGTCTATAGAAGATGGTCTTTGTATGGTCATAGAAGATGTGCATTTGTGGGGCGGGAAGGGTCCTCCGAAGTGCAGACTGCTTCTCGCCTCCTGAGCTGGTTTCAGCCGCCCCCTCGCCGTTGCCCTGCTCTGCCACCGGACCTGAGGCTGGGTGACTTCTGATCATTCACCTGCTTGCCATTTTCCCCCTTTTGCTTTTCTGCACATCCCTCCAAAGCTATGCAGCCCCAGTGCCAAGGGGTCTCCACTGAACTAGAGTGCCACAGGGTGAACATTAAAGCAAGACCTAGGCTGAAAGTAGAACATGGCGAGACATGTTCCGGTGCCACACTTGGCCATCCTGCTGGATTTCTATTTGCATGCTCATCTATAGCAGTGGGATGATGGAGGAAGCTCAGACCCGGAGTTAGAAAATCTGGGTTTGACTTTTGACCTTGCCCCCGACAGGTGACTTGGGGAGGGACTCAGTCTCCCAGTGTCATTTCTTCATCTAGAAAGGTATGATGGTGACACTTGTCTTACAAGGTTATCAGAAAGAACCTCATACAAACTTGTTTTAAAGATGAAAATCAAGACCCTGGGCTATTGGAATTGTTTGATTTTGTTGTATATGGTTTTATCAAATGTGTATTTTTCTGAACAACTTGAGATACTGCGTCCTGAACTTCGTCTTTGCTAGAAGATTGTTTGGGGCGCTCACAGTCATCTAAGCAGTTGGGGAGTGCAGGCTGTTTCCACTCGCTGTATATTCCATGACAGGGGACATTCTGTGAGCTGGGCTGTCCTGCATAGCTGGGGAGGGCTGGGCCTCACACTTGGGTGTAAGGAGCACATCATTCTCAATTTGCTAGACAGGGCAGTATTGGGGGGGCCAATCTGCCCGATGGCTCGAGATGGCTGCAAGTTTAATTTGCAACACATATTTCATCTTATGCACCACGTTCTCTGGAGCAAGGACAACATGATCCCATGGTCTTGGACGTAGACATTTCACCTCACACTGCAGAATCAAAATCAGTCTTAAACTCCAAACTAGGACAGGTGTTTTTCTCAATGTTAGAAAAGGGGAACTTTTGAAAACAACCTTCACCTTTATTATCGCTACCAAAACAGAGACATTCAAAGTGGCTCTGGTGTTCATTTTTCTGATTCCCTCTCTGTGCTCAGAGAACTGAAAGCGGATTATTCCTCCCCACCCCATGCCTGTGTAGGGAATCCGTGGTGCTGGCAGGAGTGGGGAAGATGTTGTTAGAAGACTTAGGAGATTTTGTGGCGGTTTCAAAAGGAAGATGAAAATGTAGTCCTCTTAAAAAAGGAAGTGGGGCTAGGTAGGAAAGTGCTAGAAACTCTCACCTGGGGAAGATCAAACAGCCTGCTGGGCCTGGGAAGTCGGGTGTGGGCAGTGGAAGTGGCCCCACACCTGTGGCCCTCGGGCGCTTCATGTTTGTGTCACGTTTTATCTAAAGTTCTGCTGTGCACTGACTTCCCCCTCCCCGCTCTCAGAATCCACTCGTTGAAGCCCCAGCCCAATGCCATGGGCTGGAGGTAGGTCTTTGGGAGGCCATGAGCATGGGACCCCATCATGGATTAGTGTCCTTGTAAGAGGAGACGCCCGAGCCTGCTGTCCCTCTCCCTGCCTGTGAGGACGCAGTGAGGAGCAGCCGTCTACACCATGTCCCCAGCTGGTCCCTGGCCTCCCCCTCCAAGCTCTGGACTGTGAGAAAGTACAGTGCTGTCATTGAAACCACCCAGGTTTCGTATGGCAACCTGAGCTAAGACAATATTCCAATCGATGTATTCCATGTTTGTTTGAGATTTATCCTAAGTAGTTTCAGAGCCCAGAAATAGGCCAATGGGAAGAAGCTACGAAGAAAGTTCGGTTCAATGTGGTAGTGGTGGGGGGCTGTTTGTGTGTTTGTTTTTTGATGATTGAAGGTGCATCCTGGGGCCAGGCTGACATTTGATAAGGTGGACATGTATATAATCCTAATCTGGATGCCTCTCCATCATCTCCCTCCCACAGGATCTTCATTCCGAGAGGAAGGTTCACTTAGGTGGACTCTACTGTTTTGTCCAATTTGAAATATGTACAATTTAAATTCTGAGATAAAAAGCAACTAGGGAAATAAAAACATAGAGTATGGGCTGGGCATGGTGGCACACGCCTATCATCCCAGTCCTTGGGAGGCTGAGACAGGAGGATTGTGGTTTGAGGCCAGCCTCAGCAACTTAGCGAGGCCCTCAGCAATTTAGCAAGATCCTGTTTCAAAATAAAAAATGAAATAGGACTGGGGGTGTAGCTCAGAGGTAGAATGCCCCTGGGTTCAATCCCCAGTACTATACACCCCCAAAAAAACCCTCCAAACAACCACAATAACAACAACAACACAGAATGTAAAAACAAACACAAAACACAGAAAACCCTATCCAGGTGACTGCTTGTATATGCTCCCTAGACCAATAAACCCACAGGATGCAGTGCTTGTTAACACATAATGCTACAGTGTTCAACTCCAGAGCTCATTATAGGATGTTAACATCACACGCACCACACACACACACACAAACATGCACACACACGTAACGTACACATGCATACACCCACAGCCAAATTTAAGACTTATTTCACAGGGATCCATCCTGCTGTGGGAAAGGGCTTTGGAGAATGAGCTAAAAATAAAAGGTACCCTACCTAAGATATTATCATAAGCAGGAGCACAGCTCCAGCCTCAAGCCAGGCTGTCAGATACAGGCCAGGCACGTGGCTGAATACGAGCACCGAACTTGCCGTGGCATTTCAAGCACTGCTCGTGGATGACCCAGTTCATCCTCCCATGAGTCCGTGCGATTTCACACCTGCAGTTTTTAGCAAACCTCTTCATAGGCGAGGACACGAAAACTTAGGATAATCAGGTAACACCTGCCCAGGGCAACCGGGGCAGCCCAGTGTGGACCCTAGAGCCAAACCCAGCCTGTCTCCACACCTCGTGTGCTGCGTCCCCCCACAGGAAGAACACAGAATACCCAGATATGTAGGCGGGCCTGTGGAAGAGGACCTTGGGTGTCACGTCTGGTGACCATGAGTCCACCATTCCAACATCAGTCTCTCTGGTGAAAATGGACAGAGCAACTTCTGAGTCCGAACGCTC
The DNA here is from genome assembly GCA_004027185.1 of Glis glis. Lineage (NCBI taxonomy): Eukaryota > Metazoa > Chordata > Mammalia > Rodentia > Gliridae > Glis > Glis glis. The sequence continues at coordinate 16,337 of PVJS01024205.1, forward strand.
CTCAGGCTCTGCTTTCTGCAGTGTTGAAAGCATCTTCACAGAAATCTTTCTGGAGAGCATCCTCAGGTGGATTTGAAATTGGTTTCCAGCCCACGGGGGGGCGGGTACAGCTCGCACCAAACTGTGAGAAAGGCCCTGCCTTTAATCTGGCCGGGCCTGCAGCCCCGAGCTCCTGTTTGGTTGGCTGCAGCGAGGAGCTCCCATCTGCAGCCCCGCAGTGTTACTCTGAGCTGCCTGCAGAGGAGATTGTTCACAGAAAGGTGAGAAAAAATAAAACCGAAATGAGGCAAGGCCCTTTCCAACATGAAAAGGAGAAGGAGTGCCACTTGAAATTAAATTCAAAATGGATTTAAGGTGATTGCCCTAACAATTGGTCAACAAGCAGGGCGGCCTGGTGTGGACAAGGGCTGCTTTGGAGGGACGGCGGTGGGGCGCACGCGCGCAGTGGCACCCAGGGCTTAGTCACCTGTGTCCGTGGACCCCGCGAGACGTTGAGCAGCTTCTGTGCGCGCAGGTTCGCGTTGCCTGTCTGAGCCTCGCAGCACTTGGCGGTGGCTTCTGTCAGTGATATAACTGGCGCTGATGCGGTGGTGGCACCGATGTGAGGTGCTGTGCGAAACTTAACCAACGAGCCCCAGATCTAGGGTATTACTTAAACTTTCCAAGACCTGGCAGGAGCGCCCTTCACGTGAGCCGCCTTTGTCCCATGGCACGGCCACATTTCACCTCCAGAGAGGGGCCTGGTGTCAGTAGAGGACACAGATCTGGTGGGCACAAGAAACAGCACACAAACGTTTGTCCACTGTGGGAACTGCCCCTTGGAAGACACACGCTGAGTGCCCAGTGCAATATCGGGGTGGGGGGACACTTTCTGTTGTTCCCCGATGTGAATCGTCACCATTTCGGCATTCCTACAGCACCTGTGACGTGCACAGAGATCTTGCCTTTCACAGATGAAGAGTCATGTCATCCTGTCGACTGTTCAAGAACCACCCCGAGGGTGTGAGATGAGATCGTTGGTAATTTTACTGCAAACAGAAGCCGCTTTCTCCCAGGCCAATGAGCAAGTACAAGTCAGGAGTTTCAATGTCTGCACTGGATTTGTGGCCCGGGCCTCCGCTTTGGGCTGTTAGTGATCGGCTGCCTGACTAATCACTGCCAGGAGAGCTGTTTTTGAGCGATCTTTACCGTGCACGCCATCCAGGCTGCCACCTCCCAGAGTGTCCTTGTGGCCCTCCCCTCCCCTTGCCATAGATGGCACAGATGGCAGAAGACCTGAGGTGCTTGTTCACAGGTGGACAGGGATTTGCCCAGTCCAGGCACCTGGTGGCCAATGGCACATATTTGTGAAAAGTCCACGTGCAGTTATTAAGCGGCTTCCCTGTGCTGGAGCCGACCTAGTCTCAGAGGCACTGAGTCTAAGCCCGGGGTCCCGAGGTTAAACAGGGAAGGAGAAGGAGGCCTCCTCTGTGGGCGTTTGCCGGCCTCACTGTCTCAGTCTGTTGTGTGCTGCTGTAACAGAATCCCCGAGGCCGGGAAATTTACAAAGAACAGAGACGCATTCTTCTCAGTTTTGGAGGCTGGCCGGTGCAAGGCTGAGGGGCCTGTATAAGTGTGTGACAGTGGGTGTGGGCTGGGGACAAGGGGGAGGTCCTTCTGTTGGCCTACAGGCCTTGATCATGTGGCTGCCTTTAGCTGTGAGCTGACCGACTGGAAGACATCCAAGACAGCGCAGGGTCTCTCCCCTCTCTCTCCGTCCCTGACCTTGCAGGACAGTCAGCCTCTTGCACAGTGTCCATCTTCTAAGAAAAAAGCGGTGGAAGCCAGCTGTGCCTGTCAGGCTTGGGCTTGGCCACCCCAGGATGTTGCTTCTGTCACATTCAGCGAGTCACAGCAAGTCCTGGACTGCTCAGACCCAAGGGGAGAAGGAGCGCCATGAGGCACAGGGTGGAGGGACTGCTGGGGCCGGCCAGGGGCCAGCTGCCGGGGGACGACTGCGGGGCATGTGCGCCTGCTAGTCTTTGAGCTTCTGCTCAAACCTGCACTGGCTGTGAAGGCCAGGGTCTGTCTTTGATATGGCATGTGAGGCCCATCTGTCTTTGTCACACTGGTCTGTCCCCTGGCCCTTCACTTGCTGCCAGTTCCTTGGGGCAGGACGGTTTATGGGTTAGTTCACGGTCATTGTGCATGCTGCGCGCAGTGCCAGGCTCCTACAGTTGCAGACCATGCAGGGAAACTGACGCGCACAGCGAGGCAAGCCATGTGGGTTGCACGTGATTACCAGGTCGTGGACCCCTGCCACCTACCTCTCAGTTGTGGTGAGGCGGGAAGTGGATCGGGAGATGGTACACCATGTCCTGAAACTGTCCTGGTGGGGGTGCTGGTAGGGAGGCGGCAGGGGGCCCAGAGGCCTCTGCGACTGAACTGACTATGGTCTCGCCGACCCTGGCCCTGGCAGACCACCGAGTGAGCAGACAGCGGTGTTACGGATGTGCGACAGCGCCACAGGTCAAGGGAAACAGCCGTGGCCCATCGCTGTTAAAGGACAGCGGCATGTAGTGCCTCATGGCTCCTGTTTGGTGACAGGATTTATTCATATCAGATGTCTCCGCGGTTTTCCTCTCGTCCAGTGTTGAATCACGGCGTAAGGGTTATTTCCCTGCATCTTCTCGGGTGAATCACTATCAAGAGGATTCCCCCCTTTTTCCTGGCTGGTAAACAAAAGCATGCCAGTTTTAAGATTTAAACACCATGAAAATAATATAGAAATAAAATAGTTTTAGCTCTGTTTTTCCTTCGTGGTGCTGGGGATGGAACGCAGGGCCTCACGCATGCTAGGCGGGTGCTCTGCCACCGAGCCTCACCTCAACCCTCATTCTAGCTCCTGGACGAATCTCCAGGGCTGAATTCTTCCCTTTAGCTGCCTTTGTTTGGGGAGCAGTGTCAGATTAGACCCTAAGAATGTGAGTTCACTCTATTGACATGGTGCAATAAACTGCAAGCACGGGGCTCTCGTTCAAAACTTCACTGCAAGCCACTTCAGTTAATAGCAGGGTCCTTAAATTTGGAAGGAGGAGTCCTTAATTTCTATACTGTTGTAGGGATATCTATTAGTGTTTTCAGTAAGGATGGAAGAAAAAACAAGTTACAGTAGTAGTGGGCCTAAGATTAATAGGGCTAAGAAATTTTCTGTGTTTTAGAAGCATCAAGCATGTATTAGAAACACATGAGGAAGATTCTTTTGGAAAACCATTTTCTGGCCATTCCTACTCTTTTTTATTTTTCACTTCTTTCATACTTTTATTTGTATTTATCTTTCACAATTTTAAAGACCTTATAGTTTAGCAGTGGAGTTTTGGTTGATCAACTCAGTTATAGCACATACTCATTTTTACTAGATAGTGTGGAAATTTTCATTTGTTTCAATATAAGTGGAAACAATATTTGTTGTTAATCTATGGGGAATAAAATCTTTTTGACCTTTAAAAATTAGAAGACAAAACAGTTACAATTACATTAAATATAAACTAATTTGACCTAACCCAGTTCTGAATGAATCTGAAACTGTAAACTTATTAGTTCAACTTTTCTGATTATAAGTTATTTTTCCTGACAGTCTGTCCATCCTCATTTTGAACAGACAACTATTTTGAAAGCATATTTAGATATTCTGAGGAGGAATAAATATGGCTTTTGTTTACTTAGTGTTGTGTATTGTACATGCAAGGACATTTTCAAGAACCAAAGATAATTTTCCTTTAAAATGATAAAATAGCAACACATTTTCAGCATCTATTATTGTTTGGCATTTGTTATATGCTGAGAATTGAGGCAGATGTAATTACTATATTTGTCCAAATGGGAAGAGTTGTATTGATTAACAAATATCGATATATATATGTCTACATTTTTAATTCCAAAAATACTGAAATAATAGTAATATCTCCAAATAAGAGGTGTTTTACTTTTGTGAAAAGCACTGTGGCCTGTCCTACCTGAGATCCGGACATCATCCACCATCACAATTGAAACCGGATGTTGTCTTTCACAGACCAGAGCATCTTCTCTGGAACTGGTACCCTGTCTGCCTCAAACACAAGGAGAATCTCAGCAGCCACCAACCATGGTAAGTGATGTGGAGTCTTCACATTGGCCTTGAAATCTTCAAGTCCCTTTCAACTTAATAATTAAACCAGGACTGAGTGTGCTGAAATGGTCTTCTTCCTCAAGACATTAATTGTAGAATCTTTGTGTTTTTGTGTGTCGTTGGGATTGTGTTGTTAAGTGTCTTCTCTATGAAGATGAAACTCGGTGTTTATTGGTGTCATTCCTTCTAGGAAGGGATATTTTCTCTATGTAAGGGTGTGTGCCTCTAAAAACCAAGTGTTTACTTCTAATCAAATATCCATCCATCCATCCATCCATCCAGTCATCCATCCATCCACTCATCCATCATCTACCCATCCATCCATCTACCCTTCCACCCCATCCCCACTCAACCAACCATCCACCCATCCATCCACCCATCCATCCCCCCATCCATCCATCCATCCATCCATCCATCCATCCAGTCATCTGTCCATCCACTCATCCATCATCTACCCATCCCCATCCATCTACCCTTCTACCCCATCCCCACTCAACCAACCATCCATCCATCCATCCACCCATCCATCTATGCATTCATTCATTAAAAAGTACTCATTTGAATAAGTTACAAAATAGATTCTGTGAGAGGTAGAGATGAACCAGCTTCTCAAGTGACTATCATTTTGGTAATTTTTTTAGCATCTATTGTACTGAAATTTGATTTGGGGCATAGAAGGGGTATAGAGTAATTTTTAATTGTAATGATATGTGCAAAATTTCTGGGTTTTTTTCCTACAAAGTATTCCACTATGAGAAAGTAGCTAAAGAGATCAGAAATAAGAGCTAATGAGAACATTTCAATGAAAATACATTTTCTCTCCTTATCTTCCCCCTGGTTGACTATTAACAATTTGGTGTTTCAACCTTTCCTTAATTTTTCTATATGCATCCTGCTATCTACCCATTTCACTAAATGTGGAAAAATGGTTAGAAGTATAATTTTGCAAAGATGTTCCTGAGAAGTGGAAAATGTAGCAAAAACACTTTGGGACTCCTGTAATTGGATTTTTAATGAAATGTGTTTAGGGGCTGGGACTATAACTCAGTGGTAAAGCACTTGTTTAGTATGTGTGAGGCCCTGGATTTGAGCCCCAGTGCATGCGTGCGCGCGTGTGCACACACACACACACACACACACACACACACACACACACATACACACACACACACACACAGGCAGGAGGGAAGGAAGGAAGGGAGGGAGAGAGAGGGAGATAAAGGTGTGTGGTCACAGTGTGATGCCCCTTCTTCTTCTGCCCTGGGTCTCGGCAGGCACACTGCCAGCTGCACGTGGGTTCTTCTCCCTCACATTATGCGAGAAGGTGGAAAGAGTCTGATTGGCTTTTACAGGGCAGGCTGATGTGTTCATGAAGAATGTCATTCTTGGGAGGGGATATGAAGTCAAGTCTTGCAGCCTGTAATGGGGACACAGCAAGACGGCTCCCTCTGTCCCCGGAGTTAGAGGCTGGGCTCCCAGTGCTCAGACCGCAAGCAGCTGTGGAATACTTACACTAACCTGCATTTGTGGGTGTCGGCAGCGTGCTCGCCAGCGTCCCCGTCGCCATCTGTTCTCCCGCCCGAGTCCCCTTTGAACATTTGCCGCGGCTTGTAAATAGTGTGGTTTATTCTCTCTGGGCTCAGGGGCTGCCATTGTGCCAGCACCTTCATTTTCGTTACCTGGACTTGGCTTTCCTTGGTTAAAAAGTCATGATGCAATTCTTAGGGTGTCTGAGGGCATCCCTGGGACCTGGTGCTTCTCCTACTAATGATAAGGACAGGGGGCAGGGGGCAGAGGTCACCTCTCCAAGCCCTTTTATGATCCAGCTGAGTGGCTCTCAGCTCTGGCATTTGGGGGTATAGAAGCCCAAGTTTGTCTACAACTGGGTGCAGCCCCTCCAAGGCTACACCCAGAGTTCTTCCTGGTCTCCTCAGGGAGAGTCTGGGCGCAGGACAGGGATAGTGTCTGGTCCCCGAGCCGGGGCATGCTCAGCTCAGCTGCATTCTAGAGAAGTCATGGCTTCAGGTTCGTCTTAGGAGCAGAGGGCTCACCCCTGTGAGCAGCGAGTTCTTGGCCGGGAGAGCGAGTGTCACTGGAGGACCTGGGGACCCTGAGTATGGACTTCCCACAAGAGGCTTCCTGGTACGGAGGGAGGGCCTCCAGGGATTTGTCGCATGGGTGACCTCTGAGATAAATGAAGGCTGCTGAAGTCACAGGCAGACCTGGTGGGAGGCTCACCACCCCAGCTGGGCAGTGGGTCCCCTGGCCTCCACCTCCCCTGCCCACCCTTCCCTTCTCCACTTGCGCAGGCTCCCCGTGGCCATGCTCAACACCCGCCTCCTCAGCAGACCTCTCCAAGCAGTTCCCGCAGGAAGACCTTCCCTCCCTTCCTTTGGCAGGACCCAGCCCTCCTTGCTCAAGTGTGGGCCCCTCAGGAGCGTGGCTGGCTCTGGACTTCACACCTCTGGTGGCCCAGGCAGTGCTCCCCACACTCCTGGGCTGAGTCCTCATGGGGACACTCTGCCAGAGCACCCACGTTCCTGACAGCGACTGTGACTCCACCCTGGCCTGCTGATCACCACTATGCTATAGTCAACTTGGTCAGGCGGTGTCTTCTCTCTCTCTGTCCACAAGTGCACACTACCCTGCAGCCTGTGTCATCTGCCTGGGGACTCAGAACTCCTCAGGACGGAAGAGTCTTCATCCTGGGCCGTGCCCCAGAGGTGTCCCTGTGGTCACTGATTGTTGTTGAAGGGATTGGACTGGTGAGACACCACTCCACAGGTCCACTGGGCTAAGGGGTGCAGGGAGGGAGAACCCCGCCTATCCTCGGTCCAGGCCGCACTAAGCACAGCTCAGCCAGGTGAGATGGATTCCCGCTGGACTGGAAAGAGCGCATGCACTTCTGGCTGTGGGCCCACGTCGGTTCTGCGTCCTAAGAGATCACTCAACTCCGGCCAGAGGCAGGTGCACTGTGATGACGGCTGCGGAAAGCTGGGCTGCTGAGCAGTGTGCACACTCGGTGGTCCTTCCCTTCCCTTCCCTTCCCTTCCCTTCCCTTCCCTTCCCTTCCCTTCCCTTCCCTTCCCTTCTCTTCCCTTCTCTCCCTCCCTTCCTACTGGGGACTGAACCCAGGGGTGTTCTACCTCTGAGCGACACCCCCAGTCCTTTTTATTTTTTTTAAATTTTGAAACAGGGTCTTCTTAAGTTACGGCAATGGCCTCAAAGCTGTGATCCTCCTGTCTCAGCCTCCCAAGTACTGGGATGGTTTACTTTTAATTAAGGAGAGTTACATTCACTTTTTGGAATATTTCTTTTTTCCAAGTTTCTTAAAACCATCTCTGATCGTCCTTTGCCCTCAAACTTACTCCAATAATCTTTCCTGAACAATGGCTCAGGTCTATTTTGAAGCATATCTCTCCCCAAACTTTGCAACTTGGCAGAACCCACTGGACTATGAAATGTGTTTTCGTAAATTCTACGCAAAGGAATTAGAAGCATATGCTTTGGGAGACATACAATTGTCGCTGGCAGAACCGCTTGGCGCTATGCAGATTCCCACTCTGTTGTCCGTTTATAGCTTTGGCTGGGAATTTTACATTCATTGCCTAATTGGGGCAGACACAACACACTCACTCAGGCCCCGCGACCTGCAGGTTTGCAGCCTGTGGAGCTCAGTGCCTGTGCGTCCATCCGCTGCTGTGAAATGTGGCCGCAGCCCTGTGTAGTACAAATGGCACTAATGACCTCGAAAGACGTAAGCCAAATGGGTCATTGGTTTTAGGAACTAGCCATATCCTCCACTTACAGCAGGGATCACACTTTATTTTGCCTGGTTCCAGGAAAAATGCCTTTTTTTCCTTTTTTAAATGTTTATATTGAGTGAACCTATAATCAACAAAATGAGGAAAATCCAAAATGAAGCCTTTCTTATGAGACTTCTTCCCTCCCTCCCTCCCTCCTTCTTTTTTGTATGGGGATTGAACCCAGGGGCATTCTACCTCTGAGCTACATACACCCCCAGCACCTTTTATTTTTTATTTTGAAACAGGGTCTTGCTAGGTTGCCGAGAGTCTTGCTAAGTTGCTGAGGCTCTTCTTAAACCTTCGATCCTCCTATCTCAGCTTCCCAAGTACTGGGATTAGAGGCATGTGCCAACATGCCCAGCTTATTTTTTATTTTGAAACAGGGTCTCACTAAGTTGCTAAGGGTCTCGTTAAGTTGGTGAGGCTGGCCTTGACCTGCAATCCTCCTTTCTCAGCCTCCCAAGTACTGGAATTACAGGTGTGTGTCACCACACTCAGCTGATTTTCTTTCTTTTTGGAGTCCCTACCTATGAACAGATAAATACAGGCTGATTACTTTTGCCTTATTTTCTCAAAACGTGTAATTTTCCCTTCACCCCAAATAGGTCTAGAAGTGATGTAAAATGCATAAAGTGAAAATTCTAAAGATTCCAATGTCAGTCTGAAAGTGGCTTACTACTCCTGCATGATGAACAGGGCGTCATGTAAATTTATCACCAGAAATTAAAACAGCTTCATTGCTCACTCCTTGTAGGAAGTGAAATAATAAGAAATTTTGCTCAAACCATGTATTTTCAAGGGAGCATAGGCATAATTTTATGGGCTATGATTATATTTTTAGTGATTAAGATTATAACTGGAATGTGCTCTTGTTCCCAAGTGAAATAATCATATCTTCATCGTTTAGCTGCAATTAGAAACCATGGTCCTTAAGAATTCATATTATCCAAAATATGTTGATTGTAACCACACAAAATGTCTGGCTAATATGAGGTAGCGTGGTACAGCGCCCAGGAAGACCTCCCAGAAACCAACAAAATTTGAATACTGTTGAAATATTCAGTGGGCCTATTTCTTCATTAAGAAAAACATGACAATAAATGCTAAGCCAGGAATAAAAAAGTGTAACATTAGCTTTTATGAAACCCCCAAATATCTGACACCCTGAAAACTCCAAGAACAAGTGGGGTTTGCTGTGCTGGAGTGGCGTTCTGGCGGTTCCTGTGGTCCAGGGGGCCATTTTCTGGCAGGGGCTAGCGAGCCATTGTCTTGGGCTTCGCGGGCCACACTCGGTCTCTCCTGTGTTCCTCTTCTTTCCCCCTTTAAAAACAACCCTTTAACCACGCAAAACCAAAGATTTCATCCCGTGGCCAGAGTTTGCAGACCGCTAATCTAGGATGTCAATGTGGTGGTTCTCTTTTCTGAACTTTAGTTATAGAAAATCAAGTTGAAATATGCCGCCTAGCTTTTGGAATCTGCAATACCAAAGCCACCTTCTTCATCATCGTGCGTCCTCCCATTTAAATGGCGCACTTTACCGCCTTCAATCCTTGGGTGCCGAGGTCGTAGCCCAGTGTCCGACCGAGTGCAGGTTCCCAGGACACGTTGCCAGATGAGAACATCTCTTCTTATCGACCAATTCTGCAGTGCTGAGGGGCGACTTCGATTCTGAGTGATGGGTTTTTACCACCGGCCTCAGTGAAAATGTTCCCATGGGTCATCCCACCCGAATCTAAAGTGTGGAACCCAACAGATAAGAATGATCGGAACTATTACCTTGATAAGGAATATCACATAGGCTACAAACACAACATTAAAGAGTGAAGATGATTGAAGGGTGTATTATGAATTCTTGGCTGCTGATTTTTGGAGTGTGTCTAAGTTCATTTTGTGTCTATGTGCTGAGTACCCCCAATATAAAGCAATGAGCAAACAGGGCTCTTTGTATTCTTATTTCTTTTTTCCCCTTCGTTGCCCTCATTCCTGCCGTCCCCAGGTGGCGAGCCGCCCATTCTTCAGTGGAAAGCGAGACTCAGCAAATGCTGCAGGGCCCGTTTATTTGTTCTAATCTAAGACGGACGGCCCTTCACCTTCTCCTTTCTGGTCTCCCTTTTTCTTATGCGGAAATACCTCATCTACTTTTTCATTTCTTTAAAGAAACATGTGCACTTCTTACTCTTCCCAATAATACCAACATAAACCATTTAAGATTGCTTTAAACACATTGCTCTCTGGTCTTTCTCCTTCTGCCTCAAAATATTGGCACAAGGCGATGTGGCATAATGAGCTGGTGATTTGCAAAGCATTATTACAATCAGCGTATAGGTATTCCATCACTACTGATCTCTTCCATGGCTCAAAGAAGAGAAAAATGGCAAGATGTTTTGCATAAAGACCAACAGGAATCTGCCATCTTTGAAAACACATTTGATTTTCACCAGTCTCTCTCAATTTGATGAGAAAAAGAACCGCATAGCTTTCAGAAGCGTTTTGTGATGGAACTTGATGCTGCATGTGACATTCTTTGGACATGGGATATCTGGATTCTCTGCTTCCCTCTTTTAGTAGCTTAAGTTGGGGGGGTTACATGACACAGAGGTTTCTATTAGGAGGTGTCAGGGGCCCTATGCATCTGTGGGGGTCAGGAGACTTCATTCCAGCTGTAGCCCACTGGTCATTTGACTTATAAATAGCTGAGCCCAACACCCTGGCTGTGTGAGCAGGGGCACCTCACCCACCTCCCTGAAGCCCCCCCTGCAGGGGCTCAGCATGGGGTGTCAGAGAGACCATTAAGGGGCATCCTGCTCCTGTCCCTCCACACCTGCCGCACGGTTCCCTGCTGTAATTTTATGGGCCTGGAGGAGGCAGGTTTGACGCCAGGGACAGTCTCTGCCAACAGCTGCAGACAGCCAGCGCCCCAGACAGTAAAATGTAAAGAGGGGGGAGGGGCGACCTTTGAAGTTTGCAAAAAAGCATGACTTTGACCACTTCCTTTTTCCTTTTGAAACGGGTGTCCCAGGTATTCTGTTGAGAGCCACTACCGGCCAACTTTACAAGGGAAGACGCTCTTCCTCCCAGCGCCAGGTCTGCGCGGTTCCCAACAGCAGGGCCGCTTCTGAATGGCTTTCGCGTCCTGGGTAACGCGGGGACGAGAAAATGAGAAATGTGTTATTTAAGCGGAGGCGCTAGCTATGTCGAAGGCCGTGCAGACGCGCCTCTGTCAACGTGCGTGCACACACCGAGCCTTGGGATTCAAGTTGAAGGTGAACCTCGAAGGCTCCTCCGGGCTTCTTCCTCTGTCTTCCCCACCTGCGATGGGGAAGTGAACAGAGCGGCTATTGGCCCTGAATTTCCTAGCTGAGCTGCAGTTCTTCCCGCTTTGCTCTCAGTGTTGTTCTCTTTTGAAAAAAAGACGCCAGGAGTTGAATTATTCTGTCACGTTTACACAATTTATTTATTTGTGGTACTAGGGGCCTTTACCTCTGAGCTACACTCCCAGCCCTATTTTATTTTTGTTTTGAAACAGGGTTTCACTAGGTTGAGGAGAATCTCACTACCTGCTGAGGCTGTCCTCGAACCTGCGATCCTCCTGTCTCAGCCTCCCAAGTACTGGGATTACAGGCGTGCACCATCATACCTGGTCTACGTTTATACAGTTTAGCATGACATGACCCAGAGGTGTGTGTGTGTGTGTGTGTGTGTGTGTGTGTGTGTATGTGTATGCACATGCATGTGAGTCCAATACCACCTGTTTTTCAGGGCACCTGGATTTTGAGCTCGTGGGGGTGGCGTGTGCTGCTCAGCTGTGAGGCATTGGGGGTCACTGTGCCCCCACTCTCATCTCTGAGCCAAGCAGGGCTCAAGTGCAGGTTGCTCTGAGGGTCTAATGTGATGATGGACAGGGCTGAGATACAAGCCCAGGGTCATCCCTTCTCCTCCCCCTTCACCCACATCCAGTCTGCCCAAACTCCTTGCTAATACTCCCACTGCCAGCATCTCCTGGGCCGGCGCCCTCTTTCCCTCTGCACAGCGGCCATGCAGGGCTGGGCCGCCATTACTGCCCCCTCTCCCTCTCCTGTTCTCCTGTGTCCTCTCTTGCTCGCGCACCTTGGTGTTTATTAGGGTGATGGTTTTAAATCACATCTCTGGGAGCTGGGTGCAGTGCCACACGCCTGTGATGCCAGTACTTGGGAGGCTGAGAAAGGAGGATTGCAGGCTTGAGGCCAGCCTCAGCAACTTAGCGAAACCCTGTTTCAAAATAAAAATAAAGCCGGGGTGGTGGCACACGCTTGTAATCCCAGTACTTTGGGAGGCGGAGACCGGAGGATCCGGGTTCGCGGCCAGCCTCAGCTCGCTCGCTCTCTCTCTCCCTCTCTCTCTCTCCCTCTCTCTCTCTTTCTCTACTTAGTGAGGCCCTCCGCAACTTCGTGAGACCCGGTTTCAAAATAAAATATAAAATAAAGTATACAAATAAATAAATAAATAAATAACATAGAGCTGGGGATGTAGCCCAGAAGTAGAATGCCTCTGGTTTCAATCCCTATACCACACATACACAAAAAAAGTCAAAATGGCAAGTTTTATGTTATATATATTTTACCA
>PVJS01024206.1:0-28891 GCA_004027185.1 Glis glis
AGGGTAACACACTAAAGCGCAGGAGGTATACATCCAAACTTATAAAACTCAAATCACTGTGCAAAGCACTAAAGGGAGGGAACGGGGTGGGATTTGAGGGAGGGCAAATCGGGCAATGTGTGCATGTATGACTCTTATAGCCTAACACCTATTAAATGTATAATTACAATGCACCAATAAAAAAAGGAAAAAAAATAAAATTAAATTAAATGCTGATTTTCCTATTTAAGATTGAATTTGTGTCTACTTTTAAAAATACATCCTCTTTTCGGTTCTAATTTATTTTACTAACCTTCATACAATGTTTAGTTTTCAGATATCAGGCCTCTAGGCACCTAAGCTTTCCTATATTAATAGTGACTTTTATATTCAAAAGTTGAGTTCAAAATTCTGGAGAATTTCATACTTATTTCTGGTACACCATAGCAGCCAAAAACCATTTATTTAGTAGCCCTACATAGTCTATTTAGTAACCTACTGTGCTAATAAAAATGAGAAATGAAAGCACTGTAAATGTATTCATTAAAACTTTGCAGAGAGCTGGGCGTGGTGGCGCACATTTGTAATCCCAGTACTTGGGAGACTGAGACAGGAGGATCACAGACCCACGACCAGCCTCAGCTACTTAGTGAGGCCCTCTGCACCTTAGTGAGACCCTGTTTCAAAATAAAGGATAAAAACTAGGGCTGGGGGTGTAGCTCAAAGGTAGAATGCCCCTGGGTTTAATCCCCAGTACTGCAAAAAAAAAAAAAGAGAGAGAAAAAAAAAAGAGTTTGTAGAGCTGAGTATGAAGCATGATTTGTATAGATAAAGAATGTGTGCAATTATTTTTTAAAGTCTGATTTGCCTGCTTTTGTTTGTGTGTGTAAGATGGCTTCTAGATAAGATCATCCCTTGCTTCTCTGAATTAAGGGGTTCTAGAGGCTACACAGAATAACACTGTAATAAATTTACATTCACATAAAAATCCAGTTTCCCAAGTGATCCCCCCCATGAAAAAATATCTGCTCTATGATGTAAACACCCCTGATTAAAATGATGGAGTTTCTTCTTAGTCATGCACCTTGTGAGTTCCATGAGATCCATTTTCAACACAATGATTGGAGGAACTCTGTCCTTGGAACTCTTAGAAAAAAGCAAGGAAGAGCTTTTGCAGGCAGCTCTGCCTAATCCCTCATGAAGTGCCCTGACCCAGACTGGATGACACACCCACTCCTTGCTTATTGGCCAAGAGGCTGATGGCATGGAGGTAGCAGTAGTCCAGACCGCCCTGATTCAGAGAAGCTGAAGGCAGAGGGTCCAAAAATAGAACCCCTGAGTTCCGTTGAGAAGAGGGAAGGGTGATAATGATGACCAGTCAAAAATATCTATGATGTCAATAAATTGGATATATAGGAATTAAACATATATTCATGTGACTATTTCATGTAAGGCACTAGTCTAGAATCTGGGTTAATGAGTGTGAATAATAGTCTCTGCTTTCACGAGCTTACAATCTACTTGGTGGACACAGAAAATCAACCTAATAATATAATTCCAGTAGTTAATATGTGCTATGGAGAAATTTAAAAACTGGAGAACATTGCATTAACTGAAGTAAGCAAAGCACAGAAAGACAAACACTGTACATCCTCACTCTTGTAGAAGCTAAAAAAGTTGATCTTTTAGAAGTAGAGTGTGGACTAGAGGTCTCTGGATGCTAGGAAGGGGAGGAGGGAGAAGAGATTGGGAGAGACAGATACTGAACACCAACACATTTAGAGGGGAGAAAACAGTTCTGTTATATGGTACTGTAGAGCAACTAGAGTCTACTATGGTTAATTTTGCATTTCAAAATAACTAGAGGAGAAGAGTTGAAGGATTACCAACACATAGAAACAATAATATGTGAGTAGTTGAGAATGCTAATTACTCTGATTTGATCATTCCATATATAAATATTACATGCCAATGAAAGAAGAAATTAAAGCAAGGTATGAAAGGTATTAAATCGATTGTGTGTAGAATGCTCATTTTAGAGGGTGGAGAGGAAAGGCTGGTTGCAGGTGGTGGTACTTGAGCTGAAACTGGCAGGATGAGTAGCCAGGTGAGGATCTGAGGAAAGGATGTTTCAGTCACAGAGAAGAGCAAGTCTGCGGTCCTGGAGAAAAGCTCAGCCTTTGGAGTGAGAGTAGAAGGCTGGCAGACCTGGACCATCATGAGGGAGGTGAGGAATGAGGCTAAGGAGTCATCTGATCAGTTCTTATGAAGCCTTCCAGGTCATTGTGAAAAGTCTTGGTTTCATTCTGTTTGACCTGGGAAGCCACTGGGTATTATAAGGAACTGTGTCAGGTGCATCCTTTTAAAACACACCTTAATGGGTGGATGTGGGGTTGGATTTGTGGCCAGACAATGAAAGGCATCAAAGGAAGTTGAAGTCTTCTGGCAGGGTGGACCAGTGAGAGGTGGGACCTCGTTGGAGGAAGCATGTCACTGGGGTGTGTCCTCGAAGGGCTGACCTTCTATCTGGCCCCTTCTCTTCTCTTTCTCTCGGCTTCCTGGCTGCCATGAGCTGAGTGGCTTCACTCTGCCATGTCCTTCCTCCATCATGTTCCGCCTTGCCGTGGGTCCAGAGCAATGGAGTCAGGGACAATGGACCGAAGCCTCTGAAACCATGAGCCAAAACAAAATTTTCTTCCTTGAAGGTGCTTATGTCAGGTGTTTTGGTCACAGCAAGGAAAAGCTCTCTAACACATCCAGGCACATCACCATGCTGCGCTGCTTCTCCACAGTCCCAAAGCAACAGGACCAAGCAAGGATGATAGTAACCTCCAAAACTGTGCACTAAAATAAACCTTTTCTCTTTATAAGTTGATATCCCAAGTATTTGTTATAGTAACAGAAAGCTGATTAAGCGATCGGCTAACCATCAGTCCATTTTTCACACGCAGCTATTACACAATGGGTCATTTTCTGATTTTAGAGAACCCACACCATTAATTTGAAAACAAAATTTTGCAATTATATACTATGGAAATAGGGCTTTATTGCAGAAGTGCTGAGGTAGTCGAAACATCCAGATTGGCTGGGAAGCATTCTAAATGAGCAACTTTGTCCTGGCGCTATTCAGTCAACAGTCTCAACTGTCAACTCCATCTTCCTCCTGCATAAAAATAAACATCTTTTCCACAATAAAGACTCCTATGAAAGCAATAAAACAACTCAGGGGAGCATTGTTATCATGAGCTAATCACACCCTTGGGGAATTAGAGACACTTAGCTGCACCTTGTGCCTCAGAGCACCTGAGGGTTGTGATTAGCTCATGATACCCCCCCCCAATCTGTCAGGCCTTGTTGGCTAATTAGATAATATTCAACTTGGTAATATTGTGTTTGAAGATCCTTTTGGAAGTTGCACAAGCAAGCACAGTTTATAAAAGCACACCTTCACACACCCACACACATGTGATATCAGCACAGATTTGATAATTAGCATTTTCTACAAATGAACTGGGTTTTAATAACTGCAAAAAAAATAATAAAGTCCAAGAACTAAACCCTGAGGCATTACTTTAACAATGAGTAATTCTGATGAATTTGACCCAGGAAAACTTTGAAACTGACAAAAATTATATAATGTAGTTTATTTACAATTAATAAATGGTTGTGACACTTCAGTCTTCCTTATGGCATTCACTGGCCCGCTGCTTTGTAAGAATTGGGGCAGAATAATAAACACATATTGTTAATAATAAACCCAGGCACAAACATATACATTAGTTTGGAAAACTGTCATAATAAAGCTTGCCTTAAGAGAAGACAGAAAAACTTAGAAATAAACTTGAAACTCGACATCATTATTTGGCAGTTCAAAATTTTTAATTAGTTTAAATATTTATACAGTAAACTACTTTTTTCTTATTTATATTCTAAACACAGGTTACCATGAAAGATAAATTTGCCCATAGAATGAGTAGAATGGCTATGGATCTCATTAATATATTATATTAATAAAACTGAGGGGGAAGCTCACCAAGTGCTGTGTGCGTGTATGTCCCTGTCACTCTGAACTACATTATAATGTGAGAATACAATTCAGCAGTAAAAGTACATATAAAAAGTAAAAACTGAGTAAATATCTTATAAAAGGTGCCATATAACTGAAAACATTTTTAGCACTATCACATTTCACAACTACCAAAATATTAAGAAAAATGATTCAAAAATTTTGCTTTATTTGCTTTCATATCATAATTAAATATGGGCAAATTAGATGGACCTAAATAGTCATCATTTCTGATAGAATTTAAGTCTTGAAAGCTTAGTCTGTAATGTAATATGCAAATGAGGTATGATGATTTGAAAGGGAAGATTCAGAATTTTGAGTATCTAAATAAGTAAAGTGGGTGAGAAATTGAAGTGATTTCTGAGAGATATTACAGAACTTTTCCTCTTGGCATTGTTAAAATGCCAACAAATGAAACAAGACTTATTGAGTCACCATTATATACATTTAAACCCCTCCCCCAAGAAGTTCTGACTCAGCAGATCTATAGAAGGAATTTATTTTTGAGTCATGCATCTGACTCACGTTATCAACTATACCCAAAAATGATTTGTAGATGCATGAGGAAATATTAAAAGCAAAATCACTCCAACCTAGGACATCTCTCCACAAAGACAAAAGAAAAAGAAAACAGTTTTATTATTGAGTAAGTACTACATCAGAACCTCATGTCCATCGCAGGCAACCCACCAGGAGATGGCAGAGACAGTGCATCTCACCTTTCACACAGCCAGACAGACACCACCATTACAGACATGTTCTCTGGATTCTCACTAACTCATCCTCAAGCGAGAGAACTCAACGGCATCATTTGCCACATGTAGATCATCGTAATTTACCTAGTAGCTGGATTTACATGGAGGGAAAACAGATGCATATTTTTATACCAGGATTATATTTTGAACCCTGAGTAAGACAAGGACCAGTCAAGTTCCTACCATCCACAAAAACTGGGAGATATCCCTTGATGTTTACATTTCAAGAGGTGGCTCCCAGGTCCTTGGGAAAGACATTTCTGGGTTGTAAAACTGGCAAGAGCCTTTTAAAAAGATTTACATACACCCCAAAGGAGCAGAGAAAAAATTTACAAGTTTGCAAGAGAAAATGCTTTAAAAAGTGGGAGGAGAAAGTATCCTCCTTCATTTTTGACAGGGAGAATTAAAACTTATTTTTAATTTGCATTTGCCCTTAAAACATACATACTATAATTCCATAATGTAAAATCATCTGTGAAGAGTATCACCCATGAAATAATGATAACTTTTATATACTCTTTTAATTCTAAAATTCCAAAGTACTAGACTTTGACACCATAAGACTACTTGTAAAAGGAAGAAAGGAAATGAGAAATGTATAAACAAGTATCACTTCCTAGCCAGGCATGGTGGTGCACACATGCCTATAATCCCAGGACTTGGGAGGCTGAAACAGGAGGATCACAGGATTGAGGACAGCCTCAGCAACTTAGAGAGACTCTCAGCAACCTAGGCAGACCCTGTTACACAACACAAAAAATAAAAAGGACTAGGGGTGTAGCTCAGAGGTAGAATGCCCCTGGGTTCAGTCCCCAGTACCCTGCCACCCCCCAAATATTCCTTCATATGGGGGGGGGTCATTCCATCAAAGATATGCTCTCCCACTTCTGTTCCATGGACTTTTGGAGAAGATTTCAATCCTGGACCAAAAAAAAAAAAAAATTGTACTGGTTATCCCCCAAGATCCCTTCCACCAATGAGATTGTTGTAGTACTGGATTTAAATTATAATGTTTAAGAATACATGAGTTTACATAAAACAGGCATGCTAGAACTGTCAGAGGGCTGCATGTTTCCCTTGGTTCTTGTCTCCCCAAAAGAAAGATTTCATTTGGGGGACAGAGATAGGGTGAGCATAATGGTTTTATTGGGTAAGTTCACCGGGAGGGTCACAGAGCTGGCTGGTCCCAGAGTGAAAGAGAAGGGCGAGCCTGCCGCATGGTGAGCTTTTAATACTGCCCAGGAATCCCAGCCCTCCTCATGCATAGTAAGTTGGAACAGTTACATGTGGGTTTCAAGCCGCTATGTGGAAATTTTCCAGTGGTGTCTAAATCTGCAATGTAATGGCTCCAAGTCTCTGACCACAGCGGGGAGGGGCAATCCCCATATCTCTTCTCAGGAAGACTCTCCTCCCTGTCCCATTCTTCTTCCTGCTCTGTTCATCTCTGGTAACAACCTAACAGAAACACTAGTGAACTTTCTTCCAACATGAAATTCTCATCACCCCTTATCCATGATGTACAATCTTTTTTGATGTGTTGTTGAATTTGGTTTTAAAGTATTTCATTGAGGGTTTTGCATTTATGTTCATGAGCGATGCTGCTGTTTTATTGACATTTTCTTTTCTTGTTGTTATTTTATCTGTCTCTGATGTCAGCATGATCTTAGCCTCATGAAATGAGTTTGGGAGTATTCCCTCTACTTCTTTTTTAAGGAGAATTGCTATTAATTTTTCTTTGAATGTTTGGTAGAATTCAGTCATAGAACCACCTGGGCTTTCTCTTCTTGAGAGGCTTTAGATCACTACTTAAATTTCTTTGTTTGGTATTGGTCTGTTCAGTCCTTACATTTTTCTTGATTCAGTCTTAGTGGGTTGTACGTTTGTAAAAACTTGTCAGAACCTTAGCTAGATTAACTAAGAAAAGAGAGAGAGAGAGAAACTTCAAATAAGTAAAATTAGAAATAAAAGTGGAGACATTAGAACAGATGCCACAGAAATTGAACACAAATTTTAAAGGACTACTATGAACAATTATAGGCCAAAAATAAAATGGACAACCTAGAGGAAATGGAATGTGTTTATTGACCGTAAGCTCACTCAACTCAACTTTAAAGTGACTGAGGGAAATCATGTGTTAGACCTACCTCTGAGTGTGGGACTCAGTAAACACTTAATGAGATCAAAGGTACATAAGCTCTGCAAGAATGTAAACTTGGAGAAACGCTTGGAAAGGGGGGGAGGAACATATCTTCAAATAGCACTTTCTTCCTTTCACACTAGCGTCTTTGTTTTCCTCCTGTAACAAGAGGCACAGATGAAAATCTCAGACATCAATCAGTAAGTCTTGTAAAGTGGCTGCATCTTCAGGCAAAGTTTTATCTAAAAACAGATCAACTCTACTTTGTGGAACTTTCCCAGGTATAGGAAGAGAATCCTAATAAATGAAACTACTGAATACATTGTCTCATATTTTGCCATCTAGGTATTTGTTGATTTACTTTACATGGTGATAATTCCTAAACTGGAAAGTTTTAACATATACTAGTGATATCCCATTGAATTTGTGGCTGAAATAACTCCCAAATGGAGACACTTTAATCAGTAATTGTATAAAGTAAGTTTTACTTTGATCAAAATGATGACTACGCAGAGATAACAGTTCACCTATACTCAAAAGGCTTATATTTAGAAAGATTTCAGTTTCTATCCCAATTCTTTCATCATCATCACAACCAGTCCTACTTATTAAAGGCAACACCTTCCAAGTGTCTTCCTGGCTTTTTGTTTTGTGGTATTAGGGAGGGAACCCAGGAGCATTTTACCTCTGAGATATACCCCCAGCCCTTTTTATTTTTTTTTTATTTTGAAACAGGGTCTCACTAAGTTGCTGAGGCTGGCCTTGAACCTGTGATCCTCCTGTCTCAGCCTCATAAGTACTGGGATTACAGGTGTGCGCCACTGCACCTGGCAAAAGCTTCCAACATTCTGAGCTGTTTCTTATTGTACCAAGTTCAATATTCCTAAATAAGTATTTATATTAGATTTGCCTGGTGAATCAATATTATGCAGTATCAATTTGCTATTGTGTGCATGTGGTTTGCCCAAGGGTTCAAGGTGGTAAAACCTTTAGGAGGTGGGCCCAGTGGGAGGTCTTTAGGTCACTGGGGGACCCTACCTTCAGCAGGGATTAAGATTTTTCTCAGAGAATGCTGAGTTAATTCCAACTGCAATTCTGGTTTCTAGTTACTGTTCATGACTTGTCTTATGTCTGTCACATTTTGGATCATCTCTGTTCGGCAGAACTTTATTTTGTTCTGAAATATCCTAAGGATGTGTCCTTTCATGGGTCTGTTTTCATTCATTGTAATAGGTGGCAGTGTACCCTTTAAGTATAAGATGAATCAAAGTGAGCGTCACAAGAATGAGTTCCAAGGATCTATTACTCTGAATAAGTCCATTGATCTTATCCCCCATCTTTTATCATAGTTTGTACTTCTAATCACTATGTTGGGGTTCTAGAGGCAAATTGCTTTACATTTTTTACTTTCTCTCCTCTCCTTAGTTATTTATCTTACACTGCCTCAGTTCTACCCTAAGTTAGTTACCTGTCCATTTTTCACCCCTTCCATCTAACTTTTGTCTTTCTTTCTTTCTTCCTTCCTTCTTTCCTTCCTTCCTTCCTTCCTTCCTTCCTTCCTTCCTTCCTTCCTCTCTTTCTCTTTTTTTTTGGTACTAGGAATTGAACCCCAGGGCTTTCTACCTCTGAGCTACACCCCAGTCCTATTTTATTTTTTTATTTTGTAACAGGATCTCACTAAGTGGCATAGGGCTTCACTAAGTTGCTGAAGCTGGCCTTGAACCTGTGATTCTTCAGTTGCTTTGGTCTTAAAAAACAAATGAAAAGAAATAAGTAGAGTCAACATTTCGTACAGCAATAAAACTGCATTAACATTTATACTGTCATTAATCAGGTGTGATCTAGAGTTCTAAGTGTATATTAGCACAGGTTTTTGTGTACTCTGATTCAATAGAACATTATCCCCTCAATGATATATTATGTTATTATAAAGACAATTGTGTTAAAAATGAGTTATATGCAAATATGACTGAATCACTTTTTATTGTCTAACACACCTATATGATAATAATATAACCTTTTATTTATAGAATAACTTTCTGTAAGGAACTGAAAGTACTTCCTGGATGTAGTTTCAATATGCATGATGCATAAGTACAATAGACCTGAAAAATAAAGTATGTTGTTTCAAAAAAGTGATTTTATTTTTTCATGACCTCTTTAGCAAAGAAATGTTAATTTTACAACAAAAAACCATTAGGCAGTCTACAAAAAACTTTACAAGGTATGTAAGGCTACCTAAAGTAGCCCCCATATAACCATGTTCAAAGTAACTAGCTACTAGTAAATTAAGGACACATTTTATCTGGGTCTTCAACCATCTCTCTTTTTGCTTCACTTTTTTTAGTCCTTTTTGCCTTTAGGTATCTTTTAAACCTGGAAAACAGCTGATGGGTCATCAACTTCAAATAAAATGACACTATTGACAGCATATTGTATTGCGTGGGCTACGCTGAGTATTACTGAGGCCTAAGAATGGTGGGGACCACAGTCAACTTCGATCATAAACAGGGCAATGGCTTCATGTGTCACACATACTAATCTCTCCCACAATATCTGGCTACTACTATTCTCCCATTAGTTTTGGAACTGTTGATATTCAAACCAGGCTTTCACTGCACTCTGAATTTAGCAATTGCTTTGCTACCACATCCAATCAAAACTACCATGCCCACAATCGGCCACAGCAAGGGTGCAACCATTTCTACTGAGGAAATGGATGCAGGTAGAGATAGATGGACTTGAATTATTTGAGGGGACTTCAGCAACAAGAACTGAGGGGTGGGCTTCCAGCATTTGAGTTTCAT
This sequence comes from Glis glis, assembly GCA_004027185.1. Classification (NCBI taxonomy): domain Eukaryota; kingdom Metazoa; phylum Chordata; class Mammalia; order Rodentia; family Gliridae; genus Glis; species Glis glis. The sequence goes on from PVJS01024206.1 coordinate 9,745, forward strand.
TCTATAAGCAGAGGAGAGTCGGACAAGACTGAGCTGGAGCAGATGTGAGGCTTGTGCACATGCCCTAGAAGAGGACCAATGTCCCCTCCCGTCTAGACCAGTGACACCCAGGAAAGCAGCGTCATCCAACAGAACGCTCCAGACACATGTCTGGTTAAGGCAAAAGGTTTTTGCCTTTCTCCATAACCCTTTCTCCCCAATCCCAAGTTTAAGAAACTAGAGTCAGCAGCAGGACAAAGAGGGAAGTAGCAAACCTATTTTCCTCCTTTCCTGACTCAGCCTCCAGCTGAAAGGGGAAAACCTGGACCAAGAATGAGTAACTGTACATGACCAGAATGCTAAAGAAATCTGTTCAAAAGTTCTTAGATCTGTGACCCATCAGGAAAATAAGATTCAGCATACCCTTTGTGAGAACAGAGATTGGTAGAAAATATAAAATAATTTTGTGTGATATTTTACTGAGTTAAAGATTTCCATAACCTAGTTAAACAGATCTCTGCAGAGATTTGGGTAGTGAGGCATGGAGTTAGAGTGACGAGTTACTGCTTTCATTAGTGTGGGGACAATCACTGCAGGGTGTGTGTTAGAATTCTTCGCCCCCTTCTGGCGAAGGCCACTGTTGTATGAAAAACAGCCACGCGTGTCCATGAGGTCGCCATATTGTCTTAGGTAACTCTGTGCCCTGCCCAACTGCCACTTCTGTTCTGCTTTCATACATAAACTGGGCAGGGACTGTCCTGTGTGCATAAGCCCCTCACGGATGCTAGAGGATGGAGGATGTGCTATGCAGAAGTCTCCTTGCAGAGCTCCCATGTGCACTGTCAGCTGCCCCTGGGTGTAGAGGTGGAGGCCTCTTGTGTTCAATCTGCTACAGCTAGAATAAAGCCATATGTCACTCCCTCCAGTGCTTCACTTCTTCTTCACATGGACCAGATCGAACCCACAACTTCCCAGCCCTGGTCCATTGCACAATTTGTATTTGGTTTTTAAAATTCAGAGACAGGTGTTAACTCAATTTACCAGCATGAGTTGGGCTAGGAAAGGATATTTAATCAAACTACCAGCTGAATACAAATCTCTACATGTTTATGCAAGTGCCTAAAAAAGCACCTGCCAACTTTTTTAGGTCACCAAGTAAATTATCCAGGACTCCCTTAATTATTTTTCTAGTTTGAATCTAAATAGTCTCCCATTCTTCAATCTACTGTGATTTTATCTTATCCTAACTGAAATTTGGTTATTTATTTTGCGTCTACCAAATATCTTTGTTCAATATCACTACCCACATGCTATCTTCTTAAAGGAGAAAACATTGTGTGTCTTTTTTGCACATACGATTCCTAACTTCATGCTTATGGTAGATTTTTAATAAATATGTGTTGATTGACAATATAACCTTTTCCCATGCATATTATGTACGATCTCTATAATTAAATGATATTTCATAAGTTCTAAGTATTTCATTTCACTTATGCTCACCAGTATTGCTACACAGAAATGATGGCCTCATGGACCACATTAGAGAACTTTAATTAAACCTTTGCTTTATCATGGGGTTAATGTGCAATTCTCCAAATTGGATATGACTTCTCAAAAGAAATGAATAAAACTGTTGCCAAAATGACATGAATGTGTTATATCAAAAGTATACAGTAGTATATATAGATACCACATGTGAGGATGATAATGGTGTTAATGCTCCTAAGTTTTTACTTTGATCTGGTAAAAAAGAGATGCTGTCTCATTTACTATTTCTTGGTAGATTTTTGTTATTGTCAGAATAATAATCAACATCAAATAATGTATCACAAAGCTATTATGCTTATCAAATATACATCATTGGATAAACTGTAATTTATTCATCCTATTTCCAACAAGTTCTTGGAAACAGAATTCTTCACAAGCCCCAAAACTGGATTTTGTCCACATTTCTCTCTAGGTCTAAATTTGTCCTACTTAAGAATTCCAACATGTGAAGGATTTTCATGAAACTAAATCTATCTTCTACATAAATCCAAAGTTATTACTTTTCTACATTCAAAATGATTAACTATGGGAATTATTAATATCACTCAAATACTTCTTGTTGACCTCTAGTCTAGCTTGGAAGAACTTCCTCAGTATACAAATGACTCTAATCTAGGGAAGAAAACTAAAATATAAATTTGACCCTTTTGGAAAACAATACAATCTCTATAAAGCTTACTTTAATTAGAATGTACTAGCTGGGCGTGGTGGTGCACGCTTGTAATCCCAGTACTTGGGAGGCTGAGACAGGAGGACCCGGGTTCGCGGCCAGCCTCAGCTACTTAGTGAGGCCCTCCACAACTTTGTGAGACCCAGTTTCAAAATAAAGGATAAAAAATAGGGCCTGGGGTGTAGCTCGGAGGTAGAACGCCCCTCGGTTCAATCCCCGGTACCGCAAAAAAAAAAAAAATTAGGATGTACTATATGGGTAATATTCATTCTACTCAAATCAAGTAAGAAAATCTCCTGACTGAAAGGTGAAAAGTAATTCAGTATTGATGGTAACACAGACAGCAATAGTCCCTAAGGATATTGCACTTGTTTGAATGTAAATTTGAAGTATTTAAACCTGGTAATAGTTGTATTTTATCATTAAGAGAGTGGTAAATGTGACTCATTGTAATACAAAACAAAACCAAAAACAAATGGAGGATATAATCAGAACTTTTGAATTCTTCTGAATATTTGTCTTAACTCCCAATGGCCGCTAGATGGCACCTAGCATTTGGCAACTATAACACTTCTTTATTTCTGGAGCTTAAAATAACTATAGCACCAGGTCAGTTCTGACAGAGCAAAAATTAATCCTACCACAGACATGCAATGCTTCCCTGTAAGGCATCTAAATTTAAAATGCATATGGTTTTGGGGTCAACAAGAAGATATACAGTGCCATTTATTTGTTCCTAGTGGGTTTTATAATTTTTTCTAGAAGAATTGTGAGATTTATTTTTAATAAAGTATTTTTCATTCATCATTCTAAAGCTGGGATTGGGAGAATTCTCCCTAAATGTGTTCCATTCTCGAAGCATTAGTTTCATTCTTCCAAGTCCAAGTTAATATATAAAGTAGATGTTCTAAAATTAAATGAGCTAATGGTGACTCTGAAAGTGTTTATAGTAATAGACCCTTGTTATATTCATTTCATAATTCTCCAACAAATATTGTGAACAATATATCTAAGACAAACTTGTGATATAGCATCTAATGTACTATCCTTTAACTTTCTGGAACACTTCATTATGAAATAAGAAAGAAAAAATAAAAATAAATACCTTTCTAAATACATGCCTAATAAGTCATCTAAGAAGATGGAAACATTCAAAGGATTATAGATCTCTCATCATCAATCAATTCAGAGTACTGATAATTAAAAGAAATAAATTTTAGGATAAAATGGAATACTATTTTTTATAGTTTTCCTTATTACAACTTAGACGTTCATGTTTTCCCACGTGGTTGTATATTTTCATATTGAGAAACAATTTATTTGGGGCATAGCCAAGGGAGGAAAAATGTCCTCTTGCCTTCAAAAACAACATTTTTCTCTTGATTTTTCATTTTTATTGCTTCTGTAATCCTTGCCCTTCTTTTTTCTCTCTTGCTGCCTTATTTCCTTTCCATCCTCTTCTCTACTCATTGTCTTCTCCCTCTGCACATGACCCCATCTGCTCTCATCTATTTCTATGGATTTGGCTAATAGCATGTACACGGTTGATATTTCTATTTCTTTCCAGTTCAGCTTTCTCTTCTGAGCCCGATTGGAATATATATTTGTTTACTGGTCACAACACTTACATATATATTTGATAAGCAACTCAAACCTATTCAGCCTGTTCTCCATTTTGAAGGGCCCACACACTTACTCACCCAATTTGGAAATTTAAAATTCCTCAGAATTCTCCCTTTCTCTCACCTCTTCTGTCATTAATTTCTGTAGTCCTTGTCTTTAAACATCTCAATTTAATTCTGTTTTTTATCCCATTCAAACCCTTAGTATTGCAAATAGCATGTTCCTTCCTATGTTGACCTTCTACCTGCCCCTCCAACCTCATCTTTGTAAACTTGCAGTTGACTGAAATACTCTCAGTTCTCTTTCTTTTTATCCCTCTTACCACTTTACACTGGCTTTTCCCTTTGCATATCCACTGCCTCATTTCTTTGCCTTGTGAACTTGTGCTCTCTCTTTGGGGTTTAGCACATCTGTGACATTTTCCCTGATAGCACCAGACAGAGCAGCCCATGGCACCAAATCAATTCCTTTACACAGTGGGCAGCTGAGTTTTAGTTTTGACATGAAGAACATTGGCAAATAATGAATCTATATCATTGCATTTTTAAATGATAAATGAAGCCAGGCATGGTGACACCTTCCTATAATCCCAGTTCTTAGGAGGCTGAGAGAGGAGGATTGCAAGATCAAGGCCAGTCTCAGCAACTTAGCAAGACACTTTTTCAAAGTAAAAATATAAAAAGAGCCAAGGATGTAGCTTAGAAGTAAAATGCCCCTGGATTCAATTCCCAATATACCCTCTCAAAAAAAGGAATAATTAATGAATAAAATGCTTAGAAAAATGCCTGGTACTGTATATAGTAAAAAATTCATTGTCAGGCATTATTGCTTCTGCTACCAACACTACTAATTACTGTTAGAGATCCTTTGGTATGCCAAGTGGTAAAAATGCATGATGGATATATAATATTTGCATGTCTGTCCTTCCTATAGTCACTAAAATGTTTGCAATTAGGAACTGCATCCTACTTTGAATACCAGATGCCAAGCACAATGACTGAACAGACTAGGATCCTAAGTGAATTAAGAAAGGACTGACAGATTGTCAAAGTCTCTTATCTTGATTATTTCTATCACTATATTGGGATGTTAATCTCAGTATGGGGTAGATTCTCTAATATAAAATATGGAGGAAGTGGGGGTGCTTTGTTTTGCTATGAGATGTAATGTAGAGTTTAAGATTAATATACAACTGCCTTATTACATATGTGCACTATTCAGTTGGAGATTATAGTATAAAAGGTCTTGCTATCATGCCATATTCTCGGGATCATTATTAAAGAAGAATCACACCTCTGATATTCTTATATTTTCTGGCCCTGACAGCAATGAATTCACTTGAATGTAGTACTAGTTAAACCAGCCTTATGCCAAATTTCATTTACAGGGCATGGGTGATGTTATATGTCTTCACACTATTTCCAATATCCACCTTACAAAGTATTAAAAAACTAGTGCATATTAAAGAGCCTGAATAGAAGATGTCGGTATGGCATTGAACAAAATGCAATAAGATTTGCAAAAGGAATTTAGATATTGACTAATCTTATGGCCTTTTTTCAGAAATATTAAGTATAGTTATGTGGCTGCTTATTAATAGCTGGGAATCTTAATTTAAGAATGTATTTTTATCCAATTTATTTTTAAAATTATCTGAACTTTGATTTTTCTATATATTGGTGAAATATAACTGCAAATAATGACAAGAATTGGCTATGGAAAAATGTTAGAATTAATTCCATAGTGTGAACTTGGAACACACTTTTACAGTTGTTACTCTTTATATGGTGTTTCTTTCTCCTTCTACCTTGGCTGATAAGTAGACAAAATTAAGACGTGAATGTCAGCACATTTTTCTGTTGACTACATACAACTTCTCTGTGGAAAATACTAAATATCTTCCAAAGCCCAAAATTGAAATTATATAATTGGTTCATCTAGAAGAAATAAAGAAAGTAAGACACAATAAGACCATGGGGAAGACGAAGATATCCCATCTATTGATACTGTCCCCACAAAACTCCTTGTTTTCTTATCTTATCTGAGTCCCTGAATATACCAGTGTTCTTCTCAGCCTAAGTGAATACCCAAAGGAAAATGCCTGCATTGGCCCTTCCTTCATGTAATGGTTTGGATTTGGAATGTCCTCCTAACCCTCATGGAAACAAGGAAGCAATGTTGGAAGCAGGGCTTGGATGCTAAGGAGGGGCCCCTGGGGGTGTGGCCTTGGGGATATTGGCTCCTCCTCCCTCTGCTAGCGCTCTTGCTTCCCTCCTCCATGATGTGAGAGCATAGCCCTTGCGCTCTCCCTGTCTACACTTCCCACCACCATGCCCTGATATCACTGGTTCCCAGCCTCACATGGACTGGACCCAAAATCCCCAAAGAAACTGTGAGCAAATAAATCTTCCTTCCTCTAAGTTGTATGGTTAGGTTTTTGGATTATAGCAGTGAGAATGCTGACTAAGACACTTCATAAGGATTTACTGAAATGACTCCAGACATATCCATAACTGCTGGAAATCCATAACTGCTCCAAGAATGAGGAGAACTCTCTGGGAACAGTGGTGCATGGCTGTAATCCCAGTACTAGGGAGGTTGAGACAGGAGGATTGCAGGTTTGAGACCAGCCTCAGCAACTTAGCGAGGCCCTCAACAATTTGGTGAGACCCTATTTCAAAATAAAATATAAGACGGGGTGAGGGTGTAGCTCAGAGGTAAAATGCTCCTGGGTTCAATTCCCAGCACCATAGATGATGATGATAATAATAATAATAATGAGAAGGAGGAGGAGAACTTTTTATTCTTTTTCAGTAGACAAACTTTTAACAAGGCTTCATTATTTAAATTACACAAGATTTTATGTACCTTTGTTCAGTTACAGTATAACAAATAATGCCATAATGTTTACTTGTTTGATCTTTTTAAAGTTTTAATACATTAATCCTAAAGCAGGAATTTAAAAATTGATAAATTAAAAAATAGTGGGATACAAGATCAGTAGCTTTCATATATGCCAACCATGAATCCACTGAGAAAGAAATCCAGAAAACAATTCCATTCACAATAACTTCAAAACAAATCAAATACCTAGGAATAAACCTAACCAATGAGGTAAAAGACCTCTACAATGAAAATTATAGAACACTGAAGAAAGAAATTGAAGACCTTAGAATTTGGAAAGATCTCCCTTGATCTTGGAAAGGCAGAATAAAAATGATCTACAGAGTCAATGCAATCCCTATGAAAAACCAATATCATTTTTCACAGACCTAGAAAAATCAGTCATTTCATATGGAGAAACAAAAGACCCAGAATAGCCAAAGCAATTCTCAACAACAAAATGGGCAGTGTTCTCATCAAAATAAAATAATAATCCCATATGAAGGAAAACACTTATTTACACTAATAGTTTCCTGCTCCTATCACAACCCCGATGCCATCAACATCAATAATGAAACTAAGGATAGGAAAGGAAGAGATGGACAGTTAACAGCTCATTTAAATGTTCTAAGGTAAGAACACGATGTTTTATCCATTTCAGAAGGATTAGGCAACTGAAAAGGAGACAACCATGTTGACCTTATTATCTTAAAAATGGAAAACATGATTTGAGTTGTTCTGGACTATTATGTCTAGCTCAAACTAAGATAATTCTTCTTTAATTAAATCACTTATAAAACATTGTGGTCATACTTCTAAAAATTTATGAAATGTTCATGTTCAAAGTCACTCACTAGCTCCTATGTTATTGTCTTGTATTTATCTCTAGAATATTTTCACATGTTTACTGTGCCAGAGACTCTCAGATGTCTCTGCACCTTCCTTTCTTGCTAGACAGAACCATGACAGAAGCTGAAAACATAAAATGTTTGTTTTCCCAGTGTCCTTTACAGTAAGGACACGTGACCCAGTCCTGGCCAATGGGAACAGAGAAGTACTCTAATTAAGGTAGGGAAATTATTTCTCCTGGGGAAATTATTTCTCTACTTCTTAAAGCAGGAATGTGTGAGGAGGATTTGAGGTGAGAATTGCTCAACCATTTATGATCATAACATGATGGTCAAGAGAAGCTAACATTACCCAGGCCTGGTGGTGCATGCCTGTAATTCCATTACTTGATAGGCTGACATAGGAGGATGGCAGGTTCAGAGCCAACCTCAGCAATTTAGTTAGACCCTCAGCAACTCAGTGAAACCCTGTTTTGAAATAAAAAAAAAGGTCTGAATGTGTAGCTCAGAGAGAGAATGCATCAGGATTCAATCCCCAGGAAGAAAGAAAGAAAGAGAGAGAGAGAGAGAGAGAGAGAAGAGGTGGAGGGAGAGGGGAGGGGAAGAAGAAGAGGGGGGTAGGGGAGGGGGAGAGGAGAGATTAGCCCACACTGAGACAGCATATCTCTATCCAGGTATACACTTAGTGAAGTGAGTGAGAAAAAATGAAGCACTCCCTGTTTATACCACTTTAGCCTGGCATCCTGCTATTTGTAGCCAGAAACATCATAACATGTTTATGTGTACATATACACAGCTATGATTACAGAGCAGCTAACATTTTGTGTCTCATTTTTCTTCACATATTTCATTCTCATTTCCTTATGTTACATAGTCCTAAAAACCCTTACGTAAAGCTGCATAACAGAACGTTATATAAACATGCCACAAAAAGAGTTTCTGCCTCACAAATGCTATTGCAAATGAAATCAGATCAAGACAATACCTTCAGTCCTAGTGTTTTTGAGTCCCATATGACAACTCTGCCCTGTAAAGCTAGGGTCTATGAATGAACATCAAGTTTAAGCAAATTCCCTGTGATTTTCTTTAGTGTTTAGGGTATATTGTGTGTCAGTGTACACTTTTTCTATGGAGACAATTCATAGTTTTTAACAGATTCTCAAATAGGAATAAGGATGAAGAGTTTGAAATAGACATTTTTCTCCTTAAGTTCTCCTAAAAAATAATGGGTAACCTAAACTAAAATAGTAGTGTTGATTGAGGTATATAACATATATAAAAATAAAAGAGATGGCAGCAAAAGCACAAGGCCAGGAAAGAAATGGAGGTCTACAATTATGAAGATTCTGTAGTACACCTGAAGTAGTGCAATACCACATAAAGGTAACCTGTGATGAGTTAAAGATGTTTACTGTAAACCCTAATACAATTAGCATCTCACCCAGTTACACTGCCTGTTATAAGAAAGAATAACAAATGCTGATGAGGATGTGGAGAAAACAGAACTCATACAGTGCTCATGGGAATGTAAATTAGTATAGTCGTTATACAGAACAGAAGGGAGGATCCTCAAAAGACCAAAAATAGATCCACCATATGATCCAGCTATCCCATTTCTGGGTATGTGTCCAAAGGAAATGAAATTAGTGTATCAAAGAAATACCTGCATACCCATATTTATTGAGGTACCATTCACAGTAGTTAAGACAAGAAATCAACCTAGGAGTACATCAATAGATAAATTATGAAGAAAATGTGATTTATCATATATGTCATAAAAATAAGTGATAAGAAAATGTGATGATTTATGTGTTGATATATGATATGAATATGTGATATATACATCATGTATGTGATATATGATATATATCACAGTTCTTTTTATATGTACATATATACACATACACACATATACATGTAATGGAATACTACTCAGCCATAAAGAAGAATGAAATCAGTTGGGTGTGGTGGTGCATGCTTGTAATCCCAATACTTGGGAGGCTGAGACAGGAGGATTGCAGGTTCAAGGATAGTGTCAGCAATGTAATGAGACTCTCAGCAACCTAATGAGACCGTTTCAAAACAAAAAATAAAAAGAGCTGGAGGTGGAGCTCAGAGGTAGAGTACCCCTGGGTTCAATCCCCAGCACTGAAGAAGGAGGAGGAGGAGGAAGAGGAGGAAGAAATTTTTTAATTCTGAAATCCTTCACCTGCAGTAAGATGGATGGAATTGGAGGGCATTATGTTAAATTAAATAAGTGAGGCAGGGAAAGATAAACATTAGTTTTCCCTCTCATATGTGGACATTGAACCAGTCAAGCTGAATGTTGACTAGTGACTACTGGAGCTTGGGGAAGGTGGGGGTAGAGAAAGAGTAGGCAGAGTCTGGATTTAATCATTGCATTCTCTGTGCTTATATTTAAATATCATACTGAACCCCAGTAATTTGTACAATTAGTACATGTTAATAAAAAACATGAAATCTTTTCAAAAACCAAGTCTACCCAAAGGGGTAAGATAGAATTATGAAATATTTTATTAATCCAAAAGAAGGCAATAAAATAGAAAAGAAAAAAATGAAAACATTGTGCAATAGAAAGTAAAAAGGAAGATAATAGACTAAACCTGATCATATCAGTAGCAAGAAAAAATGAAAACATCCTCTACACCCCAGTTCAGACCCAATAATATGTTGCTTACAAAAAGTACTTTAAATATAAAAATGCAAATAAATCATAAGTAAATGTATGAAAATGTACTATACTAAAATTAGCTTTGAAAAAATAAAATAGCTATATTAACAAAAAAGTAGATTTCAGAACAAAGGATGATAATAAGGATAAAGAAAGTCATTTCAAAATGATAACAGAGTAATTCATCAAAAGAACAAAACAATCCTAAAGATTTATGCATCTAGTAACAGAGGTCCAAAATCCATGAAAGAAAAAAAAAACAGGACTTCAAAAAGATGTAGATAAACCCACAATTAAGGACAGAGATTTAAATATCACAGTCTCAATAATTAATAGAACAGGGAGACAAAATATCAGTATGGATATAGAAGACTTGAACAACACCTTAAGCCAATCTGACATTTATAGAACATTCCACCAATAGCATCACAATATACATTCTTTTCAAGTACACATGGAATGTGTAGCAAAATAGATCATAATTTGGATTATAACAAAATTTCAATAAATTTTAAGTATCCAAGCTATACAAAGTATGTTCTCTGGTTACATTGGTCAGAGAACAATCATTAGCAGGAATATCTCTTTAAGATCTCCAAAGGTATGAAAATTAGATAGCATATTTCTAAATAACATATTGAAGAAAGAAGAAAATAAAATTAAAAAATATTTTGAACTGAAAAAAAATGAAAACACAATGGGCCATAATTTTTGAGATGCTGTTTAATAGCACTAAAGTGTTACAGCATTAAACTCACTAGGTAGAAAAGAAAAAAGGTCTCAAATCAATATCTGCAGTTTACAGTTCAGAAACTTACACAAAGAAGATAAAATTAAAGCTAAAGTAAACAAAAGAAAAGAAGTAATAAAGATCAGAGCAGAAATAAATTAATTATAAAACAGAAAAATCAATGGAAGAAATTACTACAAATAAAAGTTGGCTTTCTGAGAAGATCCATAAAAATGATAAATTTCTATCCAAACTGATCAAAAATAAAACACAGATATAAGATATAAGTATCAGATATGAAGGAGGTGACATCACTATAGAATTTATAGATACTGAATTGTAAAATGAAATTCTTGTGAAAAACTGTATGCCAATAAATTAAACAACTTAATTGAAATGAATGTATTCCTTGAGACACACACTACTAAATTTATTCAAAAGCCAAAATATAGTTTGAATAGCCATATATGCGTATCTATGTGAATATACATGTACATAAGAAACTTAATTTTTAGTTAAAAACCTTTACATATAGAAAAGTGCAGTTCAGATGTTTTACAGGTGAAGTAACAAACTTTTTAGAATTTTTTACAGATTTTTATTAGTCCCCTAATTCATAATTTTTGGTCAAAATAGTTTATTCCTAGGAAAATACAGCTTTTGGATTTTTAAACTCAAGCCAATGTTATACCTAATGTAATTTAACTTTCATTTTCCCACCTATCAACACATCTTTCCAGTTCATTATTTCTTTTTTACATACTTTTATTGGAGCATTATAATTATACATTATATGAGGTATAGAGTGATAGGAATATATACATGTGTGCACCCAGATCCCACCCACTCCCTCCCCTTCCCCATACATGTCACTGAGATTGGTACTGGTAATTTCATATATCAACATCGCATTATTTAAACTGTTAGCTTCCTTACATCTCTATTCCCTCTCCTCCCTCCCCTAAGCCCCTTCTACTTCTCCACTGTAGCCTCTACTCCTTTATCTGGGGTCTCTTTTGTTACCAAATTTCTCTCTAACTTCCACATATGAGAGAAACATACAACCATTTGCTTTCTGAGACTGGCTAATCTCACTTAGCATAATATTCTCTAGTTCCATCTATTTTCCTGGAAGTGACATAATTTTGTTTTTCTTTATGGCTGAGTAAAATTCCATTGTGTAATCCATTCATCTGTTTGATGGATACCTAGACTGGTTCCATACTTTGGCTATTGTGAATTGTGCTACTATAACATGGATATGCATGTATTGCTATAACATTCTGATTTCAGTTACTTTGGGAAGATACCTAGGAGTAGTATAGCTGGGTCCAACAAAGATTTAAAGAAAAAAAAATTACTGATTCTAAATGAACCCTTCCTGAAAACTGAAAAGAGAAGAACACCTCCCAACTCATTCAACTCATTCTACAAGGTCAGCATTTTATTTATAAGAGACCATATAAGAAGAAAACTTTAGCAATCATCCCTCATGGAAATAGATTGAATAATCTTCAAAAAATACTAGCATGCTAACTAGGAGGATTATTCCTAGTAATCAAAAATTTCCATTAATCAAAGAATAGGCAATATATCATAACCAAGAAATCCCAGACTGCTTGGGTGGGTAATGATGAGAAAGCAAAAAGGCTTCTCTTATCCTACTTAGCCCAGAAGATAAAAGGCAAAGATGTTGGTTTTCCTCTCCTTCCTCTCTCCTCTCCTCTCCTCTCTTCTCCTCTCCTCTCCTCTCCTCTCCTCTCCTCTCCTCTCCTCTCCTCTCCCCTCCCCTCCCCTCCCCTCCCCTGCCCCCCCTCTCCCCCTTTCTTTCTTTTTCTTTCTTTCCTTCTGACCTAAAGAAATGTACATACTATACACTCATTTTCCATTCTCCCCCCTCAACTCTTTTACTACAGACCTATGATTCTAGACATGGTAATATGAGATATAACTTACTGTTCAATGAGTATGTACTAGGCACTCTGCTAATATTATTTTATTTAATGTTCATAGGAAGCCTAAAAGATCGATGAGCATCACTTCACAGGTGACAATAATTAGGACTAAGACATAAATTTACGCACATTTTCAGGATGTGGATAAAAAAAGTGACAGAGGCTGTATTTTTAATCCTTTCTGATTCCTAAATCCATGAACTTTTCATTACGCCCTGGTGAACCCTTTGTAACTCCCCAAATATTTCTTTGCATTTTCACAAACTGTTCCCACTGCTTAGAAAGCATTTTCTCCCCTTCTTCACTTGGTGAACTTTTATTCCACTTTTAAGATTCGGCATGTCTCAGGAGAAACTGTTAAAAGTGAAAATATTGCCAATGATATTAAAAACACATTAGATAGTTTAAGCCACTTAACACGAAATTCCTAGTAATCAAAGAATAGTCCATTACTTCTTAACCAGATAAAGCTCGTCTACCAAACGTCTCCAACAGATTCCTGCTGCTGGTGCTCAGTCTAGTGGGAAGGATTAGCTGCAAATTTGAGTTCATGATCAAAAATCACAAATATTTGAAGAAACAATGCCAGGAAGGTGAGGGTAATAAAACGACCTATTTGAATTTGTACCTGAAGAAACAGTTTATAGAATTATGAAAAAGAAACTTTAAAATAAGCAAAATTAATATTTTCAAAGAGATGAGCATTATTTTCTTAAAGGAACAGTTAAGAGAAACCTCAACATCTAAAAAATGAGAATCAAATAGTTTTACATTTCCTATTTTAAGCAATTATTATTACTTAACAACCAAATAGTTCTGTGAAATAAAGAACTGTAGTTTTATTCTCTTTTCTGGTATTTTACTCCTGTACACTTTTCTTTTCTTTTTCTTTCTTTTCTTTTCCTTTCTTTTCTAACCAGTCTCAGCTTTGCAGATTGGAGATTGAAGAGGAAAACTCACAGGGTGGTAGAAAAGATCCTAGAAGTGAAATACAAATCCAAGCTTCCCAGCATTAGCAACAAGAAAATTAAAACCAAGGGTGAGAAGTCGGGTGTGGTGGTACATGCCTGTAATCCCAATACTTGAGAGGCTGAGGTAGGAGTATCACAGGTTCACCACCAGCCTCAGCAACTTAGTGAGACTCTGCTTCAAAATAAAAAATAAAATAGGAGCGGGGCATGGTGGCGCACGCTTGTAATCCCAGTACTTTGGGAGGCAGAGACCGGAGGATCCGGGTTCGCGGCCAGCCTCAGCTCTCCCTGTCTCTCTCTCCTCTCTCTCTCTCTCTCTCTCTCTCTCTACTTAGTGAGGCCCTCTGCAACTTCATGAGACCGGTTTCAAAATAAAGTATAAAAAATAGGGCCGGGGGTGTAGTTCAGAGGTAGAACGCCTCTGGGTTCAATCCCCGGTACTGCAAAAAAATAAATAAATAAATAAAATAAAATAAAATAGGGCTGGAGGTATAGATCAGAGGTAGAACACCCCTGGGTAAAACAAAACAAATAAACAAACAAAAAACAATGAAGGTTGAGTAATTTGTCCAAAGCCACATAATCTCTTTTAAGGATCAAGGGTTGAGAAAGGTAAATAAAAGACAAGAAAAGGACAGAGTCGAGGACACTAATTTCTCTCATTCGTCTCTCTTCCATGCCAGAGCAAGTTTCCAAAACCAGAGGGGAACCAGTTGTACAATTCTTAAGTAGTCTGAGATCCACTTGTGGGGAAAGAATGTGATTTCCAATTAAGAAAAGTCATGTGCTCTTGGTTAGGTGGTGACCAAAGCGACTTGTTGACTCTCAGCTTTAAGTGGCCCTTGGGCCGCAGTAGTGATACGTTCCTGTGGCTGCTCATAATTCCTCCCAGTCCTGTCGTGTCTATTTCCTGGGGTCTTATGGCAACACCTTTGCAGAATGTACACTCTGCACATAGAAAATCCAAAGCAGTAAAAAGTATCATCGCTGACCTTCTTAATCCTTATTTTGCCTTTTCTCCTTGGCAGACGATGGTAAGAAGTGGTCTATCCCCTCTGTGGTCATACCGAAGGCCTACGGCTCGCTATCAGACACCAGGGAGAATCGTTGTGTACTTGAAGGCTTAGTGCCACTGCATGGTCACAAGTGATTCAGGAGGTCAAAAGGAAGAGGCTGAAGTGATTTTCTAACTTAGGTCCAACTCTTTTTCTATGAAAGTGCTGTTCTTTTCAAATGTTCTGCACTCAGAACTTGCTTCTAATGTGTCTGTAGGTAAAACTGAACGATAACTGGTTTTCATCCTGCCTAATCATTTACTGGGCTTTAAAATAACTATGATACATTTCCTGATGAATTATGAACACAGTTTTTCACTCTAGTACCAAATATATTTAGGAATTTCAGTTTTATAAAAGCTGGTTCAGCCGGGCGTGGTGGCACACGCTTGTAATCCTAGTACTTGGGAGGCTGAGACCAGAGGATCCAGGTTCGCAGCCAGCCTCAGCTACTTAGTGAGGCCCTCTACAACTTAGTGAGACCCTGCTACAAAATAAAGAATAAGAAAATAGGGCCGGGGGAGTAGCTTGGAGGTAGAATGCCCCTGGGTTCAATCCCCAGTACCACAAAAAATAAATAAATAAAAATAAAAAATAAAACCTGGTTCATCATTCTATTAAGCTGTCAGAGTCTTCATTTCCAGTCTGTATGAGCCTGAGAGGGAACAATGAGCTGTAGCAGCGGTAATTGTGGTAACAGAAGTCATTATTGGCCCTGGGCTTCTGTACAAAATCTGTTGGCTCACATCATAGGCTTTTGAGACAGAAAACCTGGATCTTCCATTTACATCTGTGTGATCTTGACCAACTCCTTTTTAATTTTCTTTTTTTGTTTGTTTATTTTACAGTATTGGGGGTTGAACTCAGGGACATTCTACCTCTGAGCTACAACCCTCCCCCCCCCGTCCTATTTTTATTTTGAAGCAGGGTCTTGCTAAGTCGCCGAGGCTGGCCTAGAACCTGTGATCTTCCTGTCTCTGCCTCCCAAGTATTGGGATTATGGGTGTGCGCCACCACACATGGTTCATTTTAATTTTCTTAGCCTCCAATACCTTAAGCGGCATACTGATACTAGTATGTACTTTATAGTTGGATTCGAATTAAGATAATGTATGTGCAGCATCAAGCAAGGCACGTGGCTCACAGAAGAAGCTTAAAGAGTAGGTGCAGCAGTAGCACCTCCATCATCACTACAATTGCCCATCCCCAGAGTGGTCCTTACAGTAGTGGGATTCTGGAGTTTGCAGGTGCATTCTCCTTCACAGCTATTACAAGGACTCTAAAGAAACATGTGCCCCTCTCAGTCCATGCCACACTCTCGTGGGCTCAACTGTCACTGCCTGCCAGCTGCTGGTGACCCAGGACCTCACCACTCTGCCAGTTGCCACCAGTGAAGCCCGCCAGCGTCGCTCAGGTGACTGTCCATGCCAACACCACTCACAGCATCTAGTCAGGCTGCTTCTACGTCTCCACCAGTACTGTTCCCCTCCCTCAGCCGTTCTCAGACAAGTCTTGCTCTCTTGTTTTTTCAACAATATTTTAGCCTTTCTATTAGTCTCTCCCTCTCCCCCCATAACAATGATAAATGAGAGGATGTCTTTCCACACACATTTCTCAGAGTTCTGAAAAGGAGATGGACATCATAACAGCTGGCTGTAAAACAATATGATATGTTTCATTTGCTAGAATGTCACTTGCCTCTCTCTTCCCTCTCGTGTGGTGTTTATCTCCCTGTCTTGCTGGTCTCCTTGTCATAACCATAGGTCACACAATAGGCTTAACTGTCCAACTGGGCTCCTTCTCATCCAACACATCATTTCTATGATTAATCTTTCCAATGGACTCTTTTAACCATAAAACCTCCTTACTTTTTAAAAAATCTTGAGTCTATCTTGTTTCTCCAAAGCCCTTTCTTGATGATCTGAGAGAAGATCTCTTGAGACAGAGGTTCAAAGATGAGTCAGGTGCACAGTCACCCCTACTGAGACCACCTGTGTGCCAAAGGGCAGCCCAGCTCACCCATTCTCTGCCTCTCAGGAGGAGCGTCTTTCGTACTAGGAACATGTCCTGGAGTTTGAGAGAAAGCATTTCTTGCCATTCTACCTTTCTTATTTTTAAATAACGCAATCAAAAAATGGGCATTTGAACTGAATATTTTTCAAAAGAAGAAAAACAAATGGTCATGGAAATACATGGAAAAAAGTTTGACACCATTAACAATCAGGAAAATGCAAATCAAAACTAGAGGGAGATTCTAACTCCAGTTAGAATGGCAAGCATCGAGAAAACACATAATAATAAATGATGGCAAGGATGTGGAGAAGTAGAAACTCTTATACACTGTTGGTGTATAAGTAAATTAGTACACTGTTGGGATTATAAATTAGTACAACCACTTTGGAGATCATTATGAAGATTCCTCAAAATACTACGAATGGAACTACCATATGACTCAGTTATACCATTCCTTGGTATCTTTCCAAAAGAATTAAAGTCAATAGACTATAGTGATACACATGAATATCCATGTTTCTAGCAGCATGATTCACAATAGCCAAATTATGGAACCAACCTAGGTGTCAATCAACAGATGAATGGATAAAGAAAATATGGACTATACATACAATAGAATTCTACTCAGCCATATAGAAAAAAATTGTGTCATTTGCAGGAAAGTGGATGGAACTAGAGAATATTATGCTAAGTGAAATTAGCTGTCTCAGAAAGTTAAGGGTTTTGTATTTTCTCTCATATGTGGAAGCTAGAGGAAAAATAAGAAAGACAAGTGACTTTAAATAAATGAGGAGAGACCACAGAAGTAGTGGAAGGGGATTAGGGGAGGGAGGGAGGTAGGAAAGGAAAAAGAAAGATTGAGGAAGAAAATAGTTCAAATAATGTTATGTTCACATATAAGTTATCACTACCAATCTCACTAATATGTATGGGCATGGAGGAGGTGGGAGTGGAATGGGATGAGGAGGGAAATACACCAAGTACTGTGTGCATGTATGTTTGTATCACTTTGAACCTCAGTATGATGTATAATTACAGTGCACCAATAAGAGTATTAAAAAGTTATAATAAAAATTTATGGAACCATTATGGAGATGGACCTCTGTCTACTGAATGCTGTCCATAAGTTAGCTTCTACACCAGCCAACTCACTGTGAAGGAAAATCCTCAAATCACTGATTTACAACTGAAATTAGAAGTTCCCTTTCTTCAGCAAGTGCATTCCTTCAAATATAGAGCCCAAGACCTTCCTATGTCTGGTTGTTCTGCTTATTAAGCTGCTGTCTCTTTGCTCCAAATCCATTCTTCTACACCTGGCTTTAGCAGTGCTGTAGCTCTGCTATGCATGCTTCTGATTTCAAGCCATGATAACATTTCTGTTAGGCTCTGGCCAATAGGGGAAACGAGAGTAGTTCTGCTGGGAGAAAGGAGGAGGGAGAGACTTGTTCTCTCCTGCTTTGCATCCTGTCTCCTTACTACTGCTCTGAATCATCATAGCACTGACTTTATTTAAGAAGTAGTAACACCTTCCTGTAAAAGCATCTGAATCTAGTTTGCAGATTTTCAAACACTTGCAAAATCAACTTCATCATGACATATTCCCCTTGGCTACTACCTCACCATCATCATGAGATGAACACACCAGTAGTCTAGCACCCACTTCTCAAAAGTCCCTGTCCCAGGCTCCTGGAGAGCCTCCTCTGTAGTCTGAATTTAAACTCCATGAAACCCCCGTGCTAATCCTTAATGATTTCAAATATCATTTCTTCGTTTTCTGCTTTAGGAACTCATCCTGCAGTTGTGGGCTCAGTGTTACCCAAGCGTTCTCTTTAACCCAATGGTTTATATCAAGTTATATAATTATTAATATTAAATTCCTCTGTTTGAATAGCTGGTGCTGTTTTTGTTGTTTGAATGGATACAGACTAATCACCATGATTCAGGTGGAGGTCTGTTAATCCTTTATGCCTTTTCCTAATGTCTCCACCAGAATATATAGGGCTGCCTTTCCAGCCCCCCAATACTGTTTGACTAACACCCTATATAAGAATGTCTCTGTTAAGTGAACTACAGTAAATGACCTTTGTTTTCCTATCTGATTCCTGACTGCTAACTGATACATCCACATTCTTTTCTTTCTTTCTTTCTTTCTTTCTTTCTTTCTTTCTTTCTTTCTTTCT
>PVJS01024207.1:0-28893 GCA_004027185.1 Glis glis
AGAAGGAGGGGGAGGAGGGGGAGGAGGAGGCAGAGGAGGAAGAGGAGGAGTCAGATCACCCTTGAAATCTGCCATTGCATTCAGAATCAAACTCAGACTTATTACCACAACCAGCATTTCCAAGGCGGCCAGTCTGGCCACCTCTGTAGCCCTTGCCCTGCCACTCTTACTGCCCTCTGTCACGGCCACACGGCCTTCCTGCTGAGCCTGGGTCACATGCATCTTACAGATGTATGTTCCCTCTTAGAACATCCTTCCTGTAAAATCTACATGGATCACAAACACACACACACACACACACACACACACACACACACACACACACGATGCTCAGCATCACTCACCATTAGGGAAATGCTGACCAAAGCCACCAAGAGATACCACTTCAAACCCATTATGATGTCTATTATCAAAGAAAACAGAAAATCAGTGTTGGAGAAAATGGAGAAAAGTTAGAAGAGAATGTAGAAAACTTAGAAACCTTGTGCACTGTTGCTGCTGTTAAGTTTGTCTTACTGCGGCCTCCATACATTTTAAGTTTGGCTTAAAGGTCTCTCCATACCTGGTGAACTGTAACCTAACTTGATGTGTAAACAGACTACAACCTACTCTTGTAACAAGTGGCGGGCGTCTCAGCCAGTCACAAATGGCCAACTGTTCAAGCCATGTTTAAATAAGACAGATGTGAACTGTAACCAATCAGGCTGCCTCTGTCCCTCAATTTCAGTTTCTATAAGTCACTGACTCTCTTCTGGCTATAAATAGAACCTGCCCACATGGCAGAGCGGGGCATTCTGAACCATTCTGGGTCCGAATTGCTGCTGATTCTAGAATTGCAGATAGAGCCAATTTGAATCTGCAAAACTAGATTTTTTTGTAATTTTGTCTTTGAAAAGTAAGGAGATAAAATGGTGTCGCTGCTATGGAAAACAGTACAGTAATACCTCAGAGGGTTAAAAATAGAATTACCATATGATACAGAAAGGCCACTTTGGGGTATATACTCCTGAAAAATTGAAAAAGACTCTTGAACAGAATTGATACATCCCTGTTCATAAAAGTATTATTCACTATAATCCAAGATAGAAGCAACCCAAGTGTCCATTGATGGAAAAATGGATAAACAAAATAAGATCTATCTACACAATGGAATGTTATTCAGCCTTAAAAAGGAAAGAAATCTGACACATGCTACAACATGGATGAACCTTAAGGACTTTGTGCTGAGTGAAATAAGCCAGACACGAAAGGACAAATGTTGCATGATTCTACTTTTATGAGCTACCTAAAGTAGAAAATTCATTGTAATCCCAGTACTTTGGGAGGCGGAGACTGGAGGATCTGGGTTCGCGGCCAGCCTCAGCTCTCTCTCTCTCTCTCTCTCTCTCTCTCTCTCTTTGTCTCTCTCTCTCTCTCTCTCTCTCTCTCTCTACCTAGTGAGGCCCTCTGCAACTTCGTGAGACACGGTTTCAAAATAAAGTATAAAAAATAGGGCCAGGGGTGTAGCACGGAGGTAGAACACCCCTGGGTTCAATCCCCGGTACCGCAAAAAAAAAAAAAAAAAAAAAAGAAAGAAAAGAAAATTCAGATACAAAAAGTAAAATGGTGGTTGCTAGGAGCTAGGGGGAGGGAGGAATAGGGGCTAATGTTTAATGGACAGAGTTTCCATTTTGTGAGACAAAAGAGTTCTGGAAAGAGAGGGTGGTGATGGGTGCACAACCTTATGAATGTATTTAATACCAATAAACTGTACTCTTAAAAATAAAGTGGGTTTGGGGTTTGGTTTGGTACTAGGGATTGAACCCAGGGGCATTCTTACCTCCAAGCTCTACCCCTAACCCTTATTTTTATTTTTTATTTTTTTGAAACAGGGTCTCACTAAGTTGCTGAGACTGAACTCCAACCTGCAATCCTCCTGTCTCAGCCTCCCAAGTACTAGGATTACATGTGTGCGCCCTCATGCCCAGCCGGTAAATTTTATGTTACATATATTTTGCCACAACTAAAAGAGAGAAAGAGTTGTATACATATTTTTAAGGCCTCTGTTTTCTCTCCTGAACCTGTCTTTCCAAATTAGTAAACATATGTACCTGTCTTGACTACAATTTTAAAATAAAAATGAGAAGGTCCTTATTTTCAATAAAAGGGAGGGGGAGAGTAAGCCCAGCCTTCTGGCCCACGGGTGGGTGGGGGGGCAGCGGTGCTCGTGAGGGGCCATGAGCCCCCTGTTCCTGCTGAGCAGAGGAGGTACCACTGCTGTGGCTGCAGGGAGCAGCCTCCCCCGGCCCACGAGACACCAGTTACAAGGGTCCTCTCACCCAGCTGTCAGGATGCGTGGCCTCAGGCACGCCACTTAGCAGACTTTGCTGGTGCTTAGCCAGAGCTAACGCTGCTAGAAATAAGGAGAGCGGCCTGGCGGGAAGGGTGGATCATGAGTCACTGAAGTCAAAGTTCTCTGCAGTCTGTGGCCAACGACACCCCCTCTGCATTGAAACTATTGATAAAAAGGAATGGCAGGGATGAGTCTTAGAAGCACCATGCTGTGTGAGACAGATCAGACACCATTCCTGTGAATGAGCCCATTCGCAGGAAGCTCTGAGACAGGTGAAAGTAATCTGTGGGGAGGAAAATGGACGGGGGTTGCTGGGAATGGGGGAACAAAGGATGCGGTGGGGACTACTGGGGCAGGGGGTGACTTTCGGAGGTAATGGAAATGTTTTATATCTTTTTTTTTGTACTGGGGATTGAACCCAGGGACATTCTACCTCCAAGCTACACCCCTAGCCCTTTTTATTTTTTGTTTTGAAACAGGGTCTTGCTGGGTTGCTGACAGTCTCGCTACTTGCTGAGGCTGTCCTCAAACTTGCACTCCTCCTGTCTCAGCCTCCCGAGTATTATTATGAGATTATTATTATGGGATTATTTATGAGATTTTGATGAAAGCTAAGCACAGGTGTTCCATAAAAGATATCTATAGACATACACCATAATTTTTGCATACAATTTTTTTGTATCTCATTGAATTTTTGTTTTCCCCAAACTGGATGTGTGTGTGTGTGTGTGTGTGTGTGTGTGTGTGTGTGTGTGTGGCGTGTTACTGGGGATTAAATACAGGGGCATTCTACCTCTGAGCCACCCCTAGACCTTTTTATTTTTATTCTGAAACAGGGTCACACTAGGTTGCTGAGAGTCTCACTAAGTTGCTAAGGCTGACCTTGAACCTGAAATCCTCCTGTCTCAGCTTCCCAGGTACTGGGACTGCAGGTGTGCGCTACCACGCCCCACAATGTTTTATACCTTGATAAGGGTGTGAGCCACTTGATTGTATTTTTAAAATTCAAACTGTAAACTACATCCATTCACTTCACCGTGTATAAATTTGACCTTTAAAATAGAACTATAGAGCCGGGCATGGTGGCGCATGCTTGTAATCCCAGTACTTGGGAGGCTGAGACCAGAGGATCCAGGTTCGCTGCCAGCCTCAGCTACTTAGTGAGGCCCTCCGCAACTTAGTGAGACCCTTTTTCAAAATAAAGAATAAAAAAATAGAGCTGGGGGTGTAGCTCAGAGGTAGAACACCCCTGGGTTCAGTCCTCAGTACTGCAAATAAAGGAATAAATAAATAAATAAAATAGAACTATAAACCAAGAGACTCCAGTTAATGCTGGACATGGATGCTGAACTCTTAAGGGCAAAGCATGCTGAGGTCTACAACCTACTTTGAACTGAATCTATAAGTGAGGTGAATTGACGCTGCAATTCTTTCAACTTTTCTGGATATTTAAATACTTTCCTAGAAAATGTGGAGAGGAATAAAATTACAATTTGAAAAAACTTGGTTTTTTATTATGCATTCATTTTTAACGTTGGAGGACCAGGCAGAATATCAAAGCTGTGTGGTCATCTGGCAGCATCTAGAATAGTGATTCTCAAACCGTGTTCCATGGAAGCGTTGCTGGGTCTTCCTGTTGACCAGGCAAAATAACTCTCCATTAAAATGTTGTTTTTTTTTTTTTTTTGCGGTACCAGGGATGGAACTCAGTGGCATTCTACCTCCAAGCTACACCCCCGGCCCTATGTTTTATACTTTATTTTGAAACCGGGTCTCACGAAGTTGCAGAGGCCTCACTAAGTAGCTGAGGCTGGCTGTGAACCTGCAATCCTCCGGTCTCCGCCTCCCAAGTACTGGGATTACAAGCGTGTGCCACCACGCCCGGCCCATTAAAATGTTTCCTATATTGAGGTTCTGAATAAGCTTTTTGATTGGGAAAAAAAACGTTAGCACTAGTTAGGAAAGCAGGTGCTTCTCAGTACTGCGTTTTCATCACTTGGGTCTGGTAGGTTTTTGCTGTGCCTGACTGCCCCTAGTATTGCCGTATCTTATCTTACCACCATTGGTCTTCAGACACCAGGTTGCAGCACCTCCTCCATCACTGTGACAACTGTAAATGCCCCCTACAGTTCCAGCTTGTCCCCCGTCCCACTGATTGCCTGTGGTCACCTCGAAGTTAGCACTAAATCTAACGAATACAGGTCCACAGGTCTGCCCGTAAGCCAGGAAAGTTTCCCCACAGTAGTACATTGCCTGAAATTCTTTTTTTTTCCTTTTTTAATTTTTATGTTTTTAATTATTAATTCTTTTTGCAGTGCTGGGGATGGAACCTAGAATCTCACGACATGTTAGACAAGCACTCTACCATTAAACTATACCTCCCAGCTTCTTTGCCTAAAATTCTATTTTTCTATTTATTTATTTATTTTGGTACTGGGGATTGAACCTAGAGGTATTCTACCTCCGAGCTACACCCCCATGCCTTTTTAAAATTTTTGTTATGAAACAGGATCTCGCTAGGTTACTGAGAAGCTTGCTAAGTTGCTGAGGATGGTCTTGAACCCATGATCCTCCTGTCTCAGCCTCCCAAGTACTGGGATTACAGGAGTGCACCACCATGCCAGGCTATTTTTTTAGTTAATTTTCTTTTTCAGTACTGGGGATGGAACCCAGGACCTCACACATACTAGGCGAGGGCTCTACCACTAAGCGACACCCCTAGCCCCATTGCCTGGAATTCTGAGAGCCAGACACAGTGGCACATACCTGTAATCCCAGTACTTGGGAGGCTGAGACAGAAGGATCACGGTTTTAAGGGCAGCCTCAGCAACTTAGCAAGACCCCCAGTGACTTAGTGAGACCAGTGTGGGGATCCAGGCAAAATACAGGCTGACAGTGACCCTCGTCATATCACATAACGGGTGCAGGCACATCTCGTGCACGCACAGTGCCTATGGTTATGTGCAATGATTAAGCAAAGTGTAACAGGCATGTGCACACCCACTGACATGGGCGTGCACCATTTTGTGCAGAACCCTATATAAGGAAGGGGTCTGCAGAATAAAGTTGCTGTTTGCTGTTTGTTCTCCTCCGGGTGTTTTCTTCATCCGGGGGGATCTCACCATAGCCTGCAACCACAGCTGGCCCCTGACTGGGCCCCTGACACCCTGATTCCAAATTTAAAATAAATCAGGGCTGGGGGGGGTAGCTTGGAGGTAGAATGCCACTGGGTTCGACCCCAGTACAAGAAAAAGAAGGAGGATGAGGAGGATGAAGAGGAGGATGAGGACGAGGAAGATGAGGACGAGGACGAGGAAGATGAGGACGAGGACGAGGACGAAAAGGACGAGATGAGAAGAGGAGGAGGGAGAGGAGGAGAAGGAGGAGGAGGAGGACGAAGAGATGAAGAAGAAGAAGAAGAAGAAGGAGGAGGAGGAGGAGGAGGAGGAGGAGGAGGAGGAGGAGGAGAAATTCTGAGTGTTCAGAATGCTAAAAGGGGCACTTAGAGGCTGGTTTTCTACATCCAAGTTCAAATTTTCTTTAAAGAAACAGTCATGGTGGGGCCTTCCCATTTTTTCAGGCCTGAGAACAACGTGCTCTCTCCTGGCACATAAATAGCTTCTGGATACTTCGCATCACTTCTGGCTGCTTCCTGGGTGCCCACAGGACCATCTGAACTCCAGGAGGGCAATGGCTGCCCCGCTCATGCCGACATGTATCCATCTGGTCTACGTGGCCATTCTCCTCACCGTTGCAAGTGAACAGGCTGACATTCTGCTGTCTAAAAAGTAACAAATTTACAAAGAAAGCCGTGCTTAAAAGCCATGGTGGAACCCCAGCAGAGCGCCGCACGTCCAGGGAGATCACTGGTTTAGACTTGTGTCTCACAGCTCCTTCCATGGGGGCAGTCGCCTTAGCAAAGGGCAGGGGTCGGGTGGCACTGGATTCCCCAGACACGCCAGGGTCGCCTTGTTTTCTTGTAAGAATGTGCGAATGGAAAGGAGCGGCCAGCAAGCCGGAACAGATGTCTGATATCATTAAAGCTGGCTCCAAAACAATCCAGATCTCGGTTTGGTATATTAATGCTCTATTTATCTTTAAGCACAGATGGCTGTTTTTATTGGTATGACTTTGTTTATCTGGTTTCAAGGAAGGTTAGTCCAGGGGGCAGATGCCGCAGTGATGAGAACAAATTCCTGCGAGGGAGGCGGAAGAGAAGGGCCGCCTTTTCAGGAGAACTTTAATTAGGAAAGCCGAAGTTACACAAGTTGGCAGCTCTCGCCTCATCTAATGAGGCCAGTTGCAACAACAAACACAAAGACAAACAGGGCATTGGCACGCTCGGGCTTTCCCACCTCTCCCTCCTCACCAAGCGAACAGAAAAACAGGCACACTGCCGCCCGGTTCCCCAGTGGAAAAGGGACCGAATCCAAATCCTCACCGAAGGGACGCTCCACCAGCAGCTGGTCATCGCCTCCATTAACCCAGAGCAAGAGCTCTATTACTAATGTCACAGCTATGAGCAGGTGGACCTTCCAGAAGCTTCTGGGAAGAACAATTTCCATGTGGCTTATGGATTTTATGGCTTTGATTACATGACGGCCTGGTATCCTGGGGGGAATGCCCAGTGTCTAGCCACAATTGTTACCTCTAAGTTTGCTTTTTATTGGAATTGATTTCTAATTAAGTTTCTCTTTTTGGAAGAGTTAAATGGGATTATAGCTCCACATACCCAGGAAATTCCTTCCTGGATTGGATTAGGAGCCTTCTTTCGCCAGACAGTTCTCTCAGGCATAATTGCTAACATAGGTTCCATGCTTGTATTTTCTTCACCAATAGCTCCTCTCTTTGTGACTCATCTTTGTGTTGATTCTTTTTTTTTTTTTTTACCATCCTCTCTCTCCATCTCCATGTGCCAGATGTATGTGCATAAGGAAAGGAGCAAAGATTTTGAAATCCCAAAATCCGGGCTTGTGTCTCTATTTTCATTTGTTTCTAGGAATATTTTTTTTATTTCTCTCCCTTATTTCTTCTATGATCCAGTGCTGATTCAGAAGCGTGGTGTTCAGTCTCCATGTATTTATGAAATTTCTCTGGGTCTTCTTATTGTTGATTTCTAATATCATTCCAGTAGGGTCTGAAAAGATGCAGGGATTTATGTCACATTTTTTGAATTTGCTAGTGCTTGCTTTGTAGCCCAGGATATGATCTATTTTGGAGAAGGTTCCGTGAGCAGCTAAAAAGAATGTGTATTCAGCTGTAGTTGGATAGAATATTGTGCACATGTCTAGTAGGTTCATTTGGTTTATGTTGTTCTTTAGGTCTGAAGCATCTTTGCTGATCTTTTGTCTGGAAGATCAGTCTAGTGGTGTGAGAGGGGTGTTGAAGTCTCCCAGTATTATCAGATTGGGATCTGTGTGAGACTCAATGTCACGAAGACTTTGTTGTATAAAAGTGGTTGCACCTATGTTTGGATGTTATATAC
This sequence comes from Glis glis, assembly GCA_004027185.1. Taxonomy (NCBI): domain Eukaryota; kingdom Metazoa; phylum Chordata; class Mammalia; order Rodentia; family Gliridae; genus Glis; species Glis glis. The sequence continues at coordinate 7,818 of PVJS01024207.1, forward strand.
TCTTCTTGGATTGAGAGTCGGTTAAGCCACATGCCCTGTGATCATGGGGACACACATACCTGCTCTCTGTCACATTTTTCCTATCATTGAGAATCATTGTTTCTGTCTCACCCAGCTTACAAAGATTTGTGTGTGTATGTGTGTGTGTGTTACTAGGGATTGAACCCAGGGGCATTCTATCTCTGAGATACACCCCCAGCCTTACTTTACTTTTTTATTTTGAAACAGGGTTTCGCTAGGTTACTGAGAGCCTCTGCTAAGTTGCTGAGGCTGACCTTGAACCTGGAATCCTCCTGTCTCAGCCTCCAAAGTAATGAGATTACAAGTGTGCACTACCACGCCTGGCTACAAAATCGTTTTGCATATGGGAATTCATCCTGTTCCCTCCAAAACAATAACACTGCCTCTTGGACATCGCGCTTTCCCTTCGTAAGGACCATGCCAGGTTTTTCTTAGCCTCTTCTTTCCCTTCACCCCCAATACCTGTCTACTCTCTCTCCCGCCCCCATCAGCTTCTCTCTATTCTGAATTTCTCAGCTTCAGTCTTGTTGCTCCGGCCTCCTGCTATTGCAGAGCACTCCCCACTGATCTGCCCGCCTAGGACTCTTCTCCTCCTCACCCATCCAGGTGAACCTACCTACCTCAAAAACACGCTCTTCCACTGGGGGTGATGGCGCTCACCTGTAATCCCAGTCCTTGGGAAGCTGAGACAGGAGAATCGCAAGTTTAAGGGCAGCCTCCATAAATGAATGAGACCCTCGGAAACTGTTTCAGAATAAAAATAAAAAGGGCTGGTGGTGTAGCTAGGAGATAGAATGCCCCCTGGGTTCTATCCCAGTACCAAAAATAAATAAATAAACAAATAAATAAACCACACTCTTCGGCTCATACTCCAATTAATGTATTATCTCATTTTGGCATCATTTTGACACATACAAAATAAGACACACACATGTCATCCTGCTGGTCTAGGATCTCCCGGATGTAGCCTCATTCTCCTTTCCACTATAGTGACCCTTCCAACAATGCATACTTTTTTTTTCTTTTTGGTGCTGGGGATTCTAGAGGCATTCTACCTCCTAGCTATATCCCCAAACCCCCTCCTTTTTTTGCGGTACTGGGGATTGAACCCCGGGGCATTCTACCTCTGAACTACACCTCCAGCCCTATCTTTTATTCTTTATTTTGAAACAGGGTCTCACTAAGTTGTGGAGGGCCTCACTAAGTAGCTGAGGCTGTCCGCGAACCTGGATCCTCCAGTCTCAGCCTCCCAAGTACTGGGATTACAAGTGTGCGCCACCACGCCCGACTTTTTTTTTTTCATTTTCATTTTGAAACAGGTCTCCCTAAGTAGCTGAGGCTGGCCTTGAACCTGAGATCCTCCTGTTTCAGCCTCCCAAGGACTGGGATTACAGGCACAAGCTACTGCGCCTTGCTCCACAAGGCATACTATAGCCAATCAGGACCCTTCCTCTTCTCCTTTGCTCCTGCTGCTTTTTCTTCCTGGAATCCCTTTTCCATTCACCTCCTCTGCATGTGCATTTCCTCTCAGGGCTCAACTCAAACGCACCTCCCTCAATCCCTGCTTATTTCAACTTCGCAGAAGGAACATAGCTCTCCTATTGGACCCATTATCTGTACTTCATTTCCTGTACCTCTCTCATTTTTTGAGGAACTGGGGATTGAACCCAGGGGCATTCTACCTCCGAGCTACACCCCCAGCCCTATTTATTATTATTTATTTTGAAACAGGGTCTCGCTAAGTTGCGGAGGGCCTCACTAAGTAGCTGAGGCTGGCTGCGAACCCGGATTCTCCGGTCTCAACCTCCCAAGTACTGGGATGACAAGCATGCGCCCCCACCCCCGGCTTGCACTTACTTTTAATTCCCTTGCTGTATATTTACTTACTCGTACTTGTTAACATAATAAAGTCCTTGAAGGCAAGTCTCCTGTCTGATTTGTTCTTCAACCCCAAGGCACAGCGTTGAACCCCCCCCTTAGGTGCCCCTCTGCCTTCCAGCTGTGCCATCCTGAGGCTGAGCACGCTCACAACCCTGAGGCTGGCCCCGCTGCACTTGTGTGGCCTTTCCAAGGTCACTCTGCATAAAGAATTGAGGAACCTTCTGGAAAAGAACCCATCCTGAGGGCGAGAAAGCGAGGCAGGAAAGCTTGGCCTTGTAACAGAGCCTTAGTTATGGCGGCAAAGGCTTGGATTTTTGAGTAGAGTATAATGTTTGCCTTTCAGCTTTGTCTACCAGCCCAAGAGCTGTTTACTAAAAAAAAAAAAAAAAAAAAAAAAAAAAAAAAAAAAAAAAAAAAAAAAAAAAAAAAAAAAAAAAAAAAAAAAAAAAAAATTCCAGAAGGCATTGGAACACAAACAGCACAATTTCTAAATCCCTATGAAAACACTGGACATTCCCCAACCCTACAGAATGTGAGATGCTTTCGACCTCCGAGGAGGACACGGGCTATCGCTTTGCTCACAAAACCTTGACGGGAGCGACAGAAATGAAGAAAAAGATGCGACCCTAGCCCTAACAATTTATTAGCGAACACACACGAAACCCCTCTGGAGACCCCCCAGAAGTAATTTGCGGGGAGCAAGGAGTTGCGGAGCCCAGGGATCCCCTGATAGCAGGTGCAGACGGTCCAGAGGAAACGCAGATAACGGATTGCAGAAGCGAGGAGATAAGAGAACGGAGCCATGTATACAGAGGAGTTTTTCAGAGCACATCCAGCCGCTAGGCTGGGGCTGTTATGATGAATTGGCGCTGTGGGTTTCTCTTGGTTACATAAACACAGTCTCCCAATCTTTGAGTCTTGTCACTCTAGGATTAAACTGTCTCCCAGGACCTTCATTCCCCTCTTACATTAGATTTTCTTTTTTTTCTTTTTATCGTTTTCTCCTTAGGTGTTACATCTTTTTGCATCATCCCCTTTAAGGCTGCCATCAATAAGTCTATCGAGCCACGGGGCCCGTGTCACCAGTCACAAGGACCTTTTGTTTGTCAATGAAAATATTGGCTCTCAGATAGGAGCAAAGAGGGGGCAGGGGGTGATCTATGTCCCTGGAGTTTGGCAACTGGTGGAGACCGCGGTAGGGCAGAGGGAGGGGGCCGGGGAAGACGGACTACCCTGCCTAACTGCTCCGCCACCCTCACCCCTGATGATTATTAATTACGCTCGTGCATTGATACAATTTGCTAGTTTTCTGAGTAGGCGAATTGCCCTTAGCCATCTTGGCATTTTTAAATGTAAATGAAAAATCACCCGACGCTCCCAGCCAGAAGCGAGAAAGATAAATAACACCAGGAAGCTGGTTGGGGCCCGTCTGTCATAAAATTTCATTAGTTTTGACAAGCCCGTACAACATAAGCAATGAATGAAGGCTCACTCCGCTTCCTCGGCTGTCCATTCCCATAAGTCACCCGCGCTGCACCGGCTGCAGGAAGGACCCGGTGATGCGACTGTGGCGAGGGGGGATGCTGGAGCAGGAGCATCAGCATACTATGGGACCCAGCGTGCGCAGTGCCCAGATCCTCCCTGTCCATGTGGGACAGCGCCGCTCACCTCTGCCCTCTTTGGGGACTCCTTCCTTAAGAAATGTTATCCTACCTCTGAGCTACATCCCTCAGCCCTATTTTATTTTTTATTTTGAAACAGGGTCTCACTAAGTGGCTGAGGCTGTCCTCGAACCTGTGATCCTCCTGTCTCAGCCTCCCAAGGACTGGGATTACAGGCATGCACCACCATGCCCGGCTGTTTTTTTTTTTTTAATTTGGTATTCCCAAGTGTCAAACACAGCACTGAGTGCCATGCGTGGTGGCACATGTCGGCAATCCCAGTACTTGGGAGGCTGAGACAGGAGAATCACAGGTTCAAGTCCAGTCTCAGCCACTTAGCAAGACCCTCAGCAACCTAGCAAAACCCTGTTTCAAAATAAAAATTAAAATAGGGCTGGAGGTGTAGCTTGGAGGTAGAACAACCCTGAGTTCAATCCCCAGCTGTCCCATTGACTGCAGAGTCGTGTGGGCTTGTTTTTTGTTTTTGTTTTCATTTTGTTTTATTTTTCTTTGTTTTGTTTTGTGTGTGTGTGTGTGTGTGTGTGTGTGTGTGTGTGTGTGTGTTACTGGGAATTGAACCCAGAGGCACTCTACCTCTGAGCTACACCCCAGCTCTTTCATTTTTATTTTGAAATAGGGTCTCGCTAGGTGGATGAGCATCTCATTACTTGCTGAGGCTGTCCTCGAACCTGCAATCCTCCTGTCTCAGCCTCCCAAGTACTAAGATTACAAATGTGTGCCACCACGCCTGGCTCCATGTGGGCTTTTGAGTCCAGAAATCAGGGACAGCCTGGGATCCAGGTCTCCTGTGGTGACAGAAGCACTTGAAGGTAAAGGGTGCTGCTTCTTCCGCTACCCTTCTCTTCTTTGGTTCTTTTGTTTTTTGTTTTTTGTGGTACTGGGGTTTGAACCCAGGGTCATTCTACCTCTGGGCTACACCCCAGCCCTATTTTTATTCTTATTTTGAAACCGGGTCTCACGAAGTTGCAGAGGACCTCACTAAGTAGCTGAGGCTGGCCGCGAACCCGGATCCTCCAGTCTCAGCCTCCCAAGTACTGGGATTACAAGCGTGCGCCACCACGCCCGGCTTACCCTTCTCTTCTTTTTTTGGACAATTCAGCCTTAAAGCTATTGGGTGGGTCAGGACCACCTCCCGTCTGTGCAGGGAGGGGAGGAGACCTTGGTGGCTCAAGGGTGCCAAGCCGGAGCAGAGCGACAGAGGTGCCCTGCCACGTGTGGCCCCGCCTGCGTCACCTTCGCCCAAAGCCGTGTTTTCGGGACCTGGCAGCATGCGGAAGGCATGCGTGCCCCGCAGGGGAGAAGGGCATGCGTGCATGGCGTGGTCTGGGGCACGGTGTGGCGGTCTGAGCAGGGAGTGGGTGCCCCTGCCGAGCAGCCTGGTGAGCTGTCAGAGCCCAGCGAGGAGAAGAGCGCACCCACACCGCAAGTGTCTGCAGTAGAGATGGCTCCATCAGTGACACACAGAAAGTCAACAAGGGCCCTACACAGGGGGAGGCACAACCTCCTGGAGCAAGACAGACAAGAAGCATGGACACTCACTAATGAAGAGTACAAATGCCTGGGAGAAGAATGGAAACAAAGAGTGGAGCGCAGCCGGGCGTGGTGGCGCACGCTTGTAATCCCAGTACTTTGGGAGGCGGAGACCAGAGGATCCAGGTTCGCGGCCAGCCTCAGCGCGCACGCGCGTGCGATCTCTCTCTTTCTCTCTCTCTCTCCTCTCTCCTCTCTCTTTCTCTCTCTCTCTCCTCTCTCCTCTCTCTTTCTCTCTCTGTCTCCTCACTCCTCTCTCTCTCTCTCTCCTTAGTGAGGCCCTCCGCAACTTCGTGAGACCCGGTTTCAAAATAAAGCATAAAAAAAAATAGGGCCGGGGGTGTAGCGCGGCGGAGGTAGAACGCCCCTGGGTTCAATCCCCGGTACCGAAAAAAAAAAAAAAAGTGGAGCGCGACAGAGGTGAGACTCACAATTTCTTAAAGGGTCGTGGGGGCGGAACCCAGCGAGAAGGTTCCATCTGAACAAAGTCTGACAAAGAGGGAGTCAGAATATGTCAGTGGGAGAGCCTTCCTGATGGAACTAAAAATCTTTGTTTTGGTAAATATGCTTGTTTTTAAAGTCACTTATGTTAACATACAGTGGGTTTATCATTGTTACTTTGAAATAAATTAACAAATTTTTCTTAGTACGAAACACAGCCAGTGTGACTGGACTTAGCCTACATGAAGGAATGTCTTTAGGAGTCTTCAATAAATTTTTTGTGTGTGTTGTGGTACTGGAGATGGAACCGTGGGGCATTCTACCTCTGAGCTACACCTCCAGATATTTTTATTTTTTATTTTGAATGAGGGTCTTGCTAAGTTGCTGAGGCTGGCTTTGAGCCTGCAATCCTCCTGTCTCAGCTTCCCAAATACTGGGATTACAGGTGTGTGCTACCACACCTGTCTTTGATAACTTTTAAGAGTGTTTTGTGGGTCCTGAGACTCACCTGGGTGAGAACCGTGCTCCCTGTATCCCGTCTACATCCACAGGATCCTCAGTGGGACAGCAGGTCCTGGGCTTGGTAGTGTCCTTCCCCCCTCTGTGACGGTGAGTCTGGATTGTCAACTTGACTGGATCATGAAACACCCAAGATGTCCTGACTTCGGGTGTGTTGATGTGATGATTGGCTTATGTAAGGGCAGATTGAAGGGGAGCTCTGCCTTGAATGTGGCCAGCACAGTTCTGCTAGGCGCAGGACCTGGATAAAAGGAGAAAGCCATGTGAAAACATGCGTGGTTCTTCCTAAAGAAAGCAAATCTGCTCTCGTCTGAGATACCGGCCTTCAGCTCTTCGAACTGGACCTTCACCACTGTTTCTCCAGAGAGTTTCCTGGCCTTTCCATCTTGGTCTGGGGCTGAATTAGTGGTCGCTCTGATTCTGAGACTCCAGCTCTTGGACCACTCGACCAGCTGCTGGTTCCTCCGGCTCTCCATGTGCAGTTGGAAACTTTGGACTACACTGCTTTGACTGTAAGCTGATTTGATAAATCCCCTTTTACTATATACACATCCTGTGAGTTTTATTACACTAGTGAACCCTGACCAATACACCCTCCAAACTGTCACCAAGCTGCCCTGCTTCCTCTATTAAAGTCCCTTGCCTGTGTACAGGAACCATTATCCACACCCTAAAAGAAGCTTAAAGGTAGAACCCGTCTCCTTCCTCTGTGACGAGCCTCAGGTTTTCGTGCAAAGAAAAGTTGGTCCTCATAACAAACTTCCCTTCGCCAGAAGGAACCGGAGAAAATGGATCCAGTTTCTTTCGCATCTGGCTCCAGAGGGATCTGTAGCAAATTGCCTCGCTTCCCCTCAAACTCTTTTCTCTAAAAATAAACTAGGGGGCAAGAATAATCCTCTCACCAATCTCCATGTCCAAAAGATAAGAATGAGTTATAAATTCGGTCCAGAAAATCCAAAAGCAAATAAAGCTTGTTAATAGTTTTAAGGCTACATATAAACTAATAATGACTTGAAACAAATACACACCCCTGCCAGGAACATTTCTTCTGTCCTCTGCAGTATTTTGAGGTTTTTCCTATTGATTTGGGAATATGTATTTTAAAAAACTTATATCTCAAACAGTTACCTATAAATTTCTAATCCGCGATGACTTTAGAAATCCTAGAATGACTTACGGAATTAGAATTGCAGCCTAAGTAAATCGTCCTTTCCAAGATGTGGTTGCCACCTTCCTTTCTAAGAAAGTGATGAAGTGACTAAAAGAAAAACCTACCTGAGGAAAAAACAGTAAGTGGAAACCACGTACACACATGTGAATTCATGTCTAAAAACTTTAAAAATAGCGTAAAGTTCATTTTCAATGCAAGGGATTTCTAATTGAAAAATGACATTAGGTTGCCAGGCGTGATGGTGCACACCTGTAATCCCAGGACTTGGGAGGCTGAGGCAGGAGGATGGCAGGTTTGGGGCCTGCCTCAGCCACTTAGCAGAGCCCTCAGCAACTTGGCGAGACCCTGTTTCAAAATCAAAAATAAAATAGGGCTGGAGGTGTAGCTCAGACATAAAATGCCCCTGGGTTTAATCTCTAGTATCACAAAAATAAAACAATATTAGGTTAATAGCACACAGTGTAGACTCCTGCCATTTTTAGTTAAATTACAAAAAATATATTTTTTATAAAATATAAACATATTTATATTCAATGATTTTATTAGGTTTTCTTTTCAATGCATTCAAAACCAGGAAATAAAAGGTGACCATCGGAACAGATTTGGAACTTCATCCTTGTACACCAGAGGATAATATCCAGTTCATCACTGAATATAAAAGAATTGATAGCTATTTTAATCTTTGGAAGATTTATTCCTTTGTGATGGTTGTATTTCGGGGGGTGCCTTTTTAAAAATGTGCTGACGCACTATAATTAAACATACATATGAGATTCATTGTGATGTATTCATACATGCACATAATGCAATTTGATCAAAGGAAAACATTTTACAAAGGGAAACCTGAGTAAGAGCTAGAGACATAGCCTGACATCAGAATCTGGTGGAAATCATCATTTGCTATAAAACTAGAATGAGGCTGGACAAGGATTTGCCTCATACTTCATCTGGTGAAGTAGTGTGATATCAACTCAAAGATCAAATAGAAAGTATGACTATACATGTGAATTGGTTAAAACAATGTAAAATCCAGTCATGTGCAGCTTAATGGAGACACAGGTACATCACAGTGGCACACACTAGAAGTTAACATGTAAAGAATGGGCATTAGGAAAGCAATGGTCCCTATTCCAATATCAGAGAATTCTAGAATTACTGTACACCACATACAGGGGCTGTAATGGTTTAGATTTAGAATGTTCCCCCAGCCCTCATGGAAACAAGGCAGCAATGTTGGAAGTGGGACTTGGTTGTTAAGGAGGGGTCCCTGGGGGTGTGGGCTTGGGGATTATATATGGTCCCTGTTTTCCCTGTTCTCTCTCTGCTTCCAGCTTCTGTGATGGGCAAGCAAGAGTCTTGCTCTCTCCCTTTCTCTGCTTCCCACTGCCATGCCCTGAGTTCCACAGACCCAGCCGGTGGACTGAACCCTGAAATCTCCAAAAACTGTGAGCAAATAAGTATTACTTCCTCTATGTTGTGTGGGCAGGTTTATCGGATCACAGTAGTGAGAATGTTGACTGAGACAGGGGCCTAAATTGATACAACCCTTCGGCTGTGCAATTCAGCAATATGCATTAGTATTTAGACTTAGAATTTGATGTACATATTGACTCAACAATTTTAAGAAATTTTATGCATGTTTCATAAACAAAACTCTATCACACTTATGAGAAAAAAAGTGGGAAGTGATTTTTTTTACAGAGATAGTCATCACAATGTTCTTTAAAAAGATCTGTGTCTTTGGAGGTCAGAAATGTGGCCCACTACGTTGACAGGTGGGGCTCTCCTAAGGAGCACCATGGATAAGCACTGGAGATCCAAGAAGAAAGCCTGTTCAACCCGGCCCAGCCCTATCACAGAGAGCCTTCTCCACTCCACGTACCATGGTAAGATGATCTGCATCTTCTACATGCACCCCAAACATTTCCACACACCCACCAAGGTGGGTTTCTCATCATCAAAGAAACTTTCCAGAACTTTCGACTTGTACAATGATTATTTTGTAAATTGTCAGGCATAGGCACCACACATACACATGCCTCTATGCACACACACACACACACACACACACACACACACACACGGACTGGACATGAGAGGAAAGAGATCCAACTACAAAGTCAAAGAACTTAAGAAAAATAGTGATGATAATTTGAATTTGAAATGTTAATATGAACCCATCATACACATGTGCGCATCTCCTACTTCTGTCCCCTAAAGAAACCTAGAAGCATTGACAACTCAAAAACAAAATGAACTGAGCTCCCAGATCTTGATTTCTAAAAAATGATTACCACCTAACAGAAACCAGGGGTCCTCAGAGAAATGATCAGAGCAGGGAGCCTACAGCTGGAGCCTGGAAAGTCTTTTCTGCTCAGAAAGCAAAGGCATGTTCAGACTAATGGAGTTGTGTTAAAAGGTCACAGGAATTGCTTGATGTAGTTCCCATGGCCATATTTAAGACAATTCAAGTGTCAAAAAGAATAATAACTGCACTTGAATGAATAAAAATTTATGATTCCACAGTGAACATAACAGAAAAGTAAAGGAAAATTATTTGTGGTTTCAATGATAAAACTATGAAGAAAAACACAACAAAAAGAGAATTGTAAAAATCAAAATAGTAGTTATTTATAAGGAAAGAGAGGGAGAACTAACTAACTAGTGGTTGAGGCACTTTGCCATATCTATATGTTTTATGGAAGTTTCTGCATGTATCCTGTTTTTTAATGAACATACAGAAACACTAGTGACTTAAATCTGCCATACAACGAACAATCTAGCAAAAGAGTCTAGAAAGAGGAAAAATCAAAATTCTATAGTTGAACTGGGTGTGGTGGCTCATGCCTGTAATCCCAGTACTTGGGAGGCTGAGACAGGAGGATTATAGGTTCAAGATCAGCCTCAGCTACTTAGCAAGACCCAGTTTCAAGATGAAAAATAAGATGAAGGCCTGGGGGGTGTCGTTCACAGGTATAATGCCTCTAGGTTCAATCTCCAGTACAAAAAAAAATAATAATCTACAGTTAATGGAATGATAGATGATTTTCAGTTCTCTTCCTTTTTCTTTTTCCTAGTTTTCTACAGTAAGTATGTATTGTTTTGGTAGTATGAAGGAAATAAAGTCACAGTGTAACCCACTTAACATATAATATACGCAAGATTGATGGAACTGCACAGAGGAGAAAAATTCTATGTCTATCATTCTTTTGTCATTTAATTATATGCACGTCTATTTTTTCTTCATTAATCTCTCCACTTTTCTTTCTTTTTCCCAAAGAGATATTGTAGAGGCAGAAATTTAGTTACAGATGGCTACATTAAGTACAACTCTTTGACCGATGCACTTGAAATACTTCATACAGGTCTGAGTTTCAGCTCTAGAGCAATATAACAGCAGATATGAAAATGTCTGAGATTTGAACTGCAAAATAATGAGACTTAAATTTTTTTCAATACCAAAAATATATCTGGGACTCATCTCAGATTCTTCAGAGTTGACGGGACATTTCTGAAGGAGCTTCAATGACATAAATCTCTCAGCTTCGAGGGCGAATTTCATTTTTGGAAACAACCAAAAACCATCCCGAGCCACGTCTGATGAATAAGGTGGTTGATCAAGCAAGAAACTATTTGCTGGTTAAAAATGAGGCTCAATTGTAAAGTGATGAGATAGAAAATAAAAACCAGCTCAGAAGTCATTCCAAAGTGGACATCTTTAAGCATTTTGAGGCAAGTTTTGGGAGGAACAAGAAAATGAAGAGCCTCCCCCAGTGAGTGCTTTGAAAAATTACTCATTTATCTTTACCATTTCCTCTCCCTGAAAGAGGAGATCATGACCTCAGACCCCTCACATCCTAAGGTCATCACTAATCTCCCTCCAGCAACCCTCTGACTTGGTACAACTGTGTGCCCTCTCCATTCTAGGAAAGTCTGTCGTTCTCCCCAAGTACTGAGTCCAATCACCCTTCATGGTCAACTCCCCTACATTGTATTTTTTTTCACATTGTATTTTAATTTGGGGATGGCTGTCCTAATCTCCTTGGACAGGATCTTGACCGATTATCCCAACATCTTCCATTCTCTTACTTACTAAAACTGATCAAAACACTTGTAGAGAACTGGGCGTGGTGGCGCAAGCCTGTAATCCTAGCAGTTGGGAGGCTGAGATAGGAGGATCACAGGTTCGAGGCCAGCCTCCGCACCTTTGAGAGACCCTCAGCAACTTAGTAGTGAGACCCTGTTTCGAAATAAAAAATAAAAAGGACTTGGGGTATAGCTCAGAAGTAGAATGCCCTTGAGTTCAATCCCCAGTACCCCTCTCCCCCAACAAAGGAAGACTTGTAGAAAATCACTGGGTTACATGGGTCTTTTCATAAGGATCCATTATTGCTACTGAGGTCATCATGTACCTAGAATCTCCTTCTTGAGGAACTGGGTCCTGGCAGTCAGAAGAGACAGCATGTTTCATGCCAGAAAGTTCCTCTTTCTAGCTGTTGACTCTAAGCACATTTTTCTACACTAGTGAGCCAGGTCACCTATGTCTCAAGGTCCCCTCCCCAACAGGATGCTCTCAGGCAGAGACAGGAGAAGACCAGCAAGGGACCTACCAGTCCCCATCCCATAGTCTATGGGACTCTCAAACAGGAGACCAGGGCTCTGGAGTGCGACTTAGTTGAAGAGATTAAAGATCAGACTAGGTTCTGAGACTCCATCTCCTCCATTCCATACACTCTTGAAAGCAGAATCTCACGACAGTGTCAATGGACACTAGCCGGGTAAATCCCGGTCTAGAGATCTAGCTGGGCTTTAAAGAAAAAGTAAATGTCCAAATAAATAAATAAAAAGGGACGGGCAAGGAGTGTACGAGAGTAAAAGCCATATTATCTGCACATTTCCTTAACCAGGCTCAGTATGCACTATTGATTGAACCTGGTTCTACTTTCAGCAGACAGTATTAATTTCAAAGGCTCCCTTTTTTGTCAAACTAAGTTTATAAACATAGCTCTTTGCTAATAAATGTGACCTTTAAATCACATTACTCTAAACACAGACTTACTCTGTGCACAGGCTGGGGGAGAAGGGAGAGGAGGAGGGAACGCCCAGAGAAAACCCTTGAAGGGACCAAACAGTCTGTCCTCCGCCACCGGGACCTTAAACGAACCTCAGAGGGCCATTTCTGCTCAAGACTCACCCATTCCTCCATTCGGTCGACAAATTTATTTTTAATCTCTTGACTATCAAGGATGCACTAGGTGCTAGGTGAATACAGTCGAGGTACCGGAAATAACAGAACGCAGTCATCGTCTTGCATGAGTTTCCCAGGCATCCGGAAGACTTCCATGGAGACAGCACTGCTCAGGGTAGCATTTGGGAAGTACAGTGTATAAGGTGTTTAGAGAAAGTCGTGCCTTGAAGGGGAAGACATCTACCTTACCTGTGATGTGATGGGCAGGAAGGCTTTGAAAAAGTTGGTGTTGGGAGTTAGTCCTGTAAGGATATTTATGTTTGGGGCAGGGACAACTTAGAGATCATTCCAAGAAGAACAAGCCACATGAATACAGACAAGGATGAATTAACACAGTTAACATAGCTGAACCACGTGGTTCAGCTATGGGCCACATACAAGATGGTGCCTCTGTGAGGTTGCATTGCCTGCTGCCGTCATAGCCATTATAGTTTGTACAAATACACTGTGCTGTTCACAGAATGATAAAAACATCTAGCCATGCTCTTCCTAGAAGATAGCCATGTAATTAAGCAATACATGACTCTATTTATCAAGCACCTACTTTCCTAGGTATGCAAGGTACTCTGCTACCTCTAAAGGCCAAAGAAATCATTAAAATTAAAGCAAGTTTGATCAAAGCAGGTTAGATTATTTGGAAATGGAAAGGCTTATCAACTCAAATGGATGGGCAATCAAAATTGAATAAAGCAGGAAGTAGTAAGATAGAGGGTACCAGGTTAGGCAACAACCACATACCATTTGAAAGGGTTTTGGACCATTCCAAAGAATCCTGTGGTCTGTGGTCCAAAATATAGGGGCTAATGAGAACATAGGAGGTAAAAGGAGTTAGAGGTCATTTTATAAGTATTTTCAGAGCCCAGATTAAACATGTATAGTTTGGGTTGAAGACATTGAAAGTCATTAAGTTTTCGAGAGTGGGCATAACTCTAAGTGATGTTAATTACTACAGCATAAATTAATACAGCATAATACAGAAATTAATATAGCATAAAAGTAGACAAGGAGATCAAAGGAGGGAAGACTGGGGGAAGGGAAACCACGTACATTTGGACATGGCCTGTAGCTTTCATGCTCCACATAGTGTCGTCCTTACTGTTTTCAATTCCGTTGCGAATTCTAGTCCAGACTGAGCGTCCATCCCTAATCCCAGAATCCAAAATGCTCTGGAATCTGAAAACTTTTCAAAGCCGGCATGACACCATACATGGAAAATTCTACACCTCAACAATTATTTACACCTGGGCAAAATTATTTAAAATATTCTGTAAAATTATTCCCAAAGAAACATAAATTTCATGTTCAGATTTGGGATCCTATCCCCAAGATACCTTACTATTTATATGCAACTTTTCCCACATGCTTGAGTTTGGATCTTCATTGTCCCCTAAGGCCGTGTTAAAGGCTTGGTCCCCAGCCTGTGGTGTTACTAGGAGGTGGTGAAACCTTGAGGGAGTGAAACCTAGTGAAAAGAAATTAAGTGGTTGGGGCTGTGCTGATGAAGGAAATATCCAAGCTCCGACGCCTTCTCTTTTCCTCTCTGCTTCCCAGCTGCCAGGAGATGAGCAGTCTTCTATGTCCATGCACCCCACCAAGCTATAATGCCTCACCTCAGGCCCAAAAGAAACAGGGCCACTGACCATGGACTGACACCTCCAAAGCTGTGAACTAACACAAAAATTTCCTCCTTTTAAACTAACTACCTCAGGTATTTTGTTACAGTAACGGACAACTAACTAGCACACCAAAGAAAATTGTGAACTCTATACTCTATAACACTTCTGGTCCCCAGCATTTCTGACCCAGGACACTCACCCCGTATTGCAGTCCCTGTTTCCTTCCATCCTCTCCTGAACTCTGTCAGGAGTCTGTGCATTTCATTCTGTCTTGCTTTCCGCTTCCTTTTCTATATCAATTTTATGTCTACATCTCATGATAATCAGAGTGTTCTCAGCCCTTTATGTTAATAACGGTGCTGTGAGGAAGACAACCACCTAAAATAGAACATGGTACATGGTAGGGGACCAGCAGTTGCTTGTCGAGTGAATCCCCACCTTGTGGATAAGAAAACAGAAGCATGTAGACCTTAAGTAAATTTCTGGAAATCACAGCACCATTGATTTCTGGAATCTAACTTCCTTCCCAGACATGAGAATCTTGATAGCGATTGTGTTTCAGTTGTTCATCTGTTTCAGAGATGTTTTTATTTTCCCTCTTCTATGATATTTTTCTCTCTGTCTTTTATTTATTGAACCTTTCCATCATCCTATCTTGGTATTTACCCATCCTTCCCCCATTTTTTTTTTTTTTGTCAAATAATCCAAACATTTCTTAAATGTTCCCAGACTTCAGTCATGTAAACTACCTTCATTCTTTGGTTGGGAACATTTAACATGTTTTCATACTTCTGTGTACTGAAAACATTTTAGCTTTGTTGTCACCTTTATTCTAGACCTTTTTCTCATAAATGGTTCCTGAGTGATTATATCTGGAGTCATCGGAACCAGAAAATTGTTCAGGGAGACACAAATTACAGAATAACAGATGGATTGGAGCATCAAATGGTGAGTGAGAGGAAACTGGTTAGAATTCCAGCTCCAGAGTGTCCAACATACATCAGAACTTGCACGCGTGCACACACACACACACACACACACACACACAAAACCAATTTCTGTCTACGATTAGTCATCTGCCATTGTCTGTATGGTAAGCCATCTTGTTTTCTTATCCCAGGCTGTATGCTTAGCACTCGTGGGCCCTTAAGTGTAAGATTGAGTACATCACCACACAAGTTTTGAAAGCTTCTAGAGATTCCTAGCAATTTTGTGAGTTGTAGGTATTTGGTATTTATTCTTCCCCGACAGATTGTATAATCTTTGAAGAGGAGAAGCATATTTTTTCATATAACCACTTCCCTTCCACCTACACCTGGCAACATATGGTGGAGCATTTTAGGGGCTGCTAAATGGATGCTCTATGCAGGCACACACACACACACACACACACACACACACACACACTTGCACATATGTGGTAATGACTTGCTTCCTTTCAAACACCGGTTATCAAAACTCTACTCTGGCCCTAGACTTTTTTCCTCTATGATTTTTTCCCCTAGATTTCTTTCCTGACTCTCTTATAAAGGTTTCATCAAGAAAGTAAACATCTTAGCTTTCTACTTAATGAACTGGTTATATTCTATAATACACAGTTTTCCTTATTTCTAACCTATTTGAACCAAAGGCCACATAGGCCATGACTCTTTCACAGGCTTTTGAAGCCTGGATTAGACAAATGGTCCTATGGCCAACAAGTAAGATTATAATTTTTTATATCTTTATTGGTGCACTATAATTATACATCATACTGAGATTCAAAGAGATGTATTAATATATGCATACCTAACTGGGTGTATTTACCTGCATATCCCACCCCACTCCCCCTTCCCTCCACACCATACATGTTAGTGAGATTGGCAGTGATACATTCATGTATGGACATAAGTAAGACTATAATTTTACACATTAATCATAAATATAACTATTGAGTTGGGTGTGGTGATGCACACTTGTAATCCTAGTACTTGGGAGGCTGAGACAGGAGGATTGCAGGTTCGCGGCCAGCCTCAGCAACTTGTGAGGCCTTCCACAACTTAGTGAGACCCTGTTTCAAAATAAAGAATAAAAACTAGGGCTAGCAGTGTAGCTCAGAGGTAGAATACCCCTGGGTTCCATCCCCAGTATAATATGTGTGTGTGTGTGTGTGTGTGTGTGTGTGTGTGTGTGTGTGTGTGTAAAAATATTGAGCATCTAGTATATTTCAAATAATGTAATCACTACAGATAAATAGAAGATGTAATCCCTTAGCCCGACAGTAAGGAGGATTATATTGAATCAAAAAGAGTGTTTTCAGCCGGGCGTGGTGGCGCACGCTTGTAATCCCAGTACTTTGGGAGGCAGAGACCGGAGGATCCGGGTTCGCAGCCAGCCTCAGCTCGCTCTCTCTCTCTTTCTCTCTCTCTCTCCCTGTCTCTCTCTCTCTCTCCCTGTCTCTCTCTCTCTCTCTCCTCAGTGAGGCCCTCCACAAGTTCATGAGACACGGTTTCAAAATAAAGTATAAAAAATAGGGCCGGGGGCATAGCGCGGATGTAGAACGCCCCTGGGTTCAATCCCCGGTACCTAAAAAAAAAAACAAAAACAAAAACAAAAAATAAAAGAGTGTTTTCTGTGGGTCAAAACGGTCCAAAAGAACTTCTCAGAACTGGGACTTTAAAAAAAGTTATATTTCTATTGCAAAAATGTTCACTTAATATTTTGTAATTTTTCTGATGATAAAAGCAATATCTTCTCACTTAAGGACATGGACAATATAGTAAAGAATGCAGAAGTCAATAGAAATCAACAACGCTCTGCTGTACAGTCCAGTGTGATACAATCTGTACGGTGGCCCCTTGAATTATGCAATGTGGTACTGTAGGCTAGACCCACAGCTTCCATTAACAGTTGGCTTTTTTCTTCCAGTTTTTTCTTTTTTTTTTTTACATCAAAGAATAAAAGAAAGTATACTATATATATATATATATATTTTTTTTACTTTTCTCCAGTGATTGTAATTTGATAATTTCTCTAATTTCTTTTAAGTCTTGCTACAACAAAGCTTGAGAAGAAAAATTGATGAACTTAAAACTGTGCCCAAGTCCAAATGTACTGTGAGCATACATGCTTGTGATACTTTAAATCTCACTATGATGCATAGTTGCAATGCATCAATAAAAGTAGAAAAAAAGAGCCAGGCTTGGTGGTACACATTTGTAATCCCAGTACTTGGGAGGCTCAGACAGGAGGATCGTAGGTTCGAAGCCAGCCTCAGGAACTTAGTGAGGCCCTCTGCAACCTAGTGAGACCCTGTTTCAAAAATAAAGAATAAAAAATAGGGCTGGGGGTGTAGCTCAGAGGTAGAATGCCCCTGGGTTCAATCCCCAGAACCACACACACACACACACACACACACACACACACACTCCATTCTTACAACTAAAATAAAATGTTTTCACTTCCTGTGCCTATAAAAGTATGTCAAAAATGAAATTATGCTAAAATTCAATAAAAATGTATCATAGAAATTGCCAAAAAAAAAAAACCAGTTACATTTTAAATTGTCAGGAAGTAGAGCTTTACCCTTACTGTTTCCTCTTCCTGGAATGTTCTATAGACAGCTACTCCCTCATGTCACTCAGAGGGCCTAGTGTCACCTACACAGGGCCACCTTCCCTAAACTGCTAAATGTACAGGAGTCACCCACTTACCTCCTAGTCCATCATCCCCTTCTGAAACCCTCTCTAACACTTGCTATCTAACACAGCTAATTGTTTTTGTGTGTTTGTTCATTATCTGTCTCTCCCTTCTGAAATGTCACTTCCCTAAGAGCAGGGACATTGTCTTGCTCTGTGGCGTCCACAGCTCCTTGGAGCCTGCAAAAGGCCTCAATAAATACTAGATAGGTGCCTGAACAGGCAGATGGCTGTGTGGGTCATGGGAACTGCTTGAGAAAAGGCCTGGAAAGGCGGGAATGTAAAAAATACATCTGGCAAGGTGCTCATTCCAAACCGAAGTGGAGAGGTTGGATAAAGGAGCAGTGGGGAATAAAATGAACAAAGGGTATAAACAGGCAATCCACAAAACGTAGCACTAAAATATCAAATAAGCATATGAAAACATACACACTCTCATGAGTTATTAAAGACATGCTGACTGAAATGATTAGCATTAAGATTCACAACATGTAAAACTGACATTTAAAGTCCAGAGTGGGCGACGTGTCTCAAATTCAGCATTATTTCTGGAGGAAAATATGCTTCGAATCCTGAGTCATCTATATATCACTTAACCTAGCGATTCTACATTAAGAATTTATCTTAGCAAATAATTAGGCAAAAATCGAGTTTCAGAAGCGTGAGTCTCAGGACTGTTTATAATAGTGAAAAATTGAAAATGCCGTAAACGTGTCGCAACGGGCAATTAGTTTAATGGATTATGGTATGCTCATGCAATAGAATACTACGTATCCATTAAATAGGTTGTTTTAGGCATGAAAGACATCCATGATGTATTACGTAGTGGAAAAATCATTTATGAGACAGTGTAGGTATTGTATGAACCCATTTTCATAAAAACGAAGTGTCAAATTTACGCATCGAAAGTAAACTGAACCTGGCCTGGTGGTGCATGCCTACAATCCCAGTATTTGGGAAGCTGAGACAGGAGGATCACAGGTTGGAGGTCAGCCACAGCAATGTAGTGAGACTCTCAGCAGCTTAGAGAGACCCTGTTTCAAAACAAAAACTGAAAAGGGTTGGGGTGTAGTTTGGAGGTAGAATGCTCCTGGATTCAACCACCAGTACCGAGGGAAGGAAGGAAGGAGAGAAGGAGGGAAGGAGAGAAGGGAAGGAAGGAAGGAAGAAAGGAAGGGAGGGAGGGAGGGAGGGAGGGAGGGAGGGAGGAAGGAAAGAAGGAAGGAAGAGAGGAAGAGAGGGAGGGAGGGAGGGAGGGAGGGAGGAAGGAAGGAAGGAAGGAAGGAAGGAAGGAAGGGAATAGGAGAAGGAGGAGGAGGGGAAGGAGAGAGGGACAGAGGGAGGGAGGGAGGGAGGGAGGAAGGGAGGAAAGAAGAAAGGAAGGAAGGAAGGAAGGAAGGAAGGAAGGAAGGAAAGAAGGAAGGAAGGAAATAAGCTGGACTTCCAAGACCAAGATGGTCAAGTAAGAAGTACCTGCTGTATCCGCAAAGACAGATGAAGTTTTCAATTCAGTTATAGATGTGGGGGCTGAATTAGTGGTAGGTGTAAAGAAAACTAAGCAAACCATATGAAATAATTATTAACTCTAGGGAAAACAAAAATTGTACGATAAGGAACAATGGCTTCAAGGTACAACATGCTTGAGTTGTGAATAACATTTGCACGCCCTCAATACTGCAAACACTGAACACCGATACCAATGAAAGTGTGATACAACTATTCTATGAGGAAACCACAGGGGAAGCCCACACGTGGCTGTGGCTTAGAAAGCCAAATTCCCTTCTCCCAGAGGAAAAAGCCAATAGATAACACCTAACAGAAAAGTCCATAAATAACAGTAAAAGGATACTATGTCATAGGATTTAGAGATGGGGGCGTGACTGTTTTCGTTATAAGTATTATTACAATTCTCAATAAATATGTGCTCATGTTGATTGCATAAAAATTGAAATTGAAGGAAGACTTGAAATTTTTACAGATAGTACTTGGATCTTTTTCTTTAGCCTAGACTCAATCATAGACCAAGCATTACTTTACGGGATTAGAAAAAATAAGTTTGTAAATTAATAGCACTCAGTCAAACAAAAGTCAGGGAAGTTCTTTCTTATTTCTTTTTCTTTTCTTTTTTTTTTTTTTTTTGCGGTACCGGGGATTGAACGCAGGGGCGTTCTACCTCCGCGCTACGCCCCCGGCCCTATTTTTTATACTTTATTTTGAAACCGGGTCTCACTAAGTTGCGGAGGGCCTCACTAAGGAGAGAGAGAGAGAGACAGGGAGAGAGTGAGAGAGAGACAGGGAGGGAGGGAAGGAGAGAGAACGCTCGCATGCGCGCTGCTGAGGCTGGCCGCGAACCCGGATCCTCCGGTCTCTGCCTCCCAAAGTACTGGGATTACAAGCGTGCGCCACCATTCCCAGCTTATTTCTTTTTGTTTCTAAGACTGTGTTTACAAAGATAAAGTACCATAAGAGACAAAGTGCTTCCCCAAGAATCAGACCAGAATAGATAAGGTTAAGTTGAGTTAAGGCACTGAACAGTCCCTAACTGCTACTATTCCTTGACAAAATGTGGTGCCTCTCAGCTTCTCCAGCAGTAGTACTAAGCAAAGGTACCTGGGGTACTGACTGAGCAAATAAGTAGCAATACAAGAAATATTGTATCTATTCAACAAGCATTTTTAATATATACCAGGCACTGTGCTGGGTCCCAGAGGTACCTAGATCTAATTAAAAGAAAAACAATTTTAATACAATGTGATGAGCATTAAGATAAAAATATGTGCAGGGCATGATGGAAGGCACCCCCAAAGACAAGAAACATTTATTTAAAGAAGACAAAGTACTTGGGAGGCTGAGACAAGACGATCAGAGGTTTGAGGCCAGCCTCATCAACTTGTTGGGGCCCTCGGCAACTTAGTGAGGCTCCATTTCAAAATAAAATAATAGCTGGGCATGGTGGCGCATGCTTGTAATCCCAGTACTGGGGAGGCTGAGACAGGAGGATCACAGGTTTGCGGCCAGCCTCAGCTACTTAGTGAGGCCCTCCGCAACTTAATGAGACCCTGTTTCAAAATAAAGAATAAAAAATAGGGTTGGAGGTGTAGCTCGGAGGTAGAATGCCCCTGGGGTCCATCCCCAGTACCACAATACATACATACATACATATATACATACATACATACATAAAATAAAATAGGGCTGGGGGTATAGTTCAGAGGTAAAATGCACCTGGGTTCAATCCCCAGTACCACAAAGAGAAAGAGGAGGAGGAGGAGGAGGAGGAGGAGGAGGAG